>BQNB010083665.1:0-28974 GCA_026074375.1 Tanacetum coccineum | reverse complement strand
GCATAAACTGACTTTTCAACAACTAATAAGGCTTGACTGTTTTTGAACTAAAGTTTTCAAAAGGTTTTTCAAAAGACTTAAGACTCAAAACAGATGAAACTTAATTTAAATGAGACCCGTTCTTAGCACAAAATCAACACCTTAAGCATCTATTTTATAAAATCAACTAATAAGCAGTTTAACACTACTTTTGAACTAGAAGACTTGATTTCAGATAAAACAACCTAAAAACTTAACAAAACTACTTTAAAGCTTATAAAAACTAATACCTAGACTTAATTAGAGCTTGAGCAAACTAGCTTATAAACCAAAAACAGCTTTGAACCTAATTTGTCCCATTTCTAAACCTTAACCCAAACACCCCTTTAAAACTAGAATAAGCATTTAAAAGCTAAAACAGATCTAATTAAGTTTCAAAAAGCAAAAACAGATTAAGCACTATGACTATTGAGGACAGATAAGCAAAAACATTAGAAATTTAAGCACTTTTTAATAAGCTAAACTTATAAGCAGATTTGACTAAAAATGGCAGATTCTCATTAACCATAAAACAAGCTAATCTAGACTAGAGACAGAACTAATTAAGCTAATGCAAGACTAAATAAAAACAAATAAGCAGATAAAAAGCGTGAATAAGTAGAGCAATATGCTAAATGAGAATTTAAGCTTAAAAGAGAAAGAGCAAATGTACCTTTGATCCCAGCTAAACAGGGATCTGAATTGCTCTTTAAAGCTTATCTACAAGCTCCAGCTTGTTAGAAACAAGCTGGTAAAGTCCATTAAGCCCATCCCAATCTGGCTTATCATCCAAAAATTAAGCATTCCATTAAGCATAAGTATATGATTTCAATGAAACAGTATTATAAAAGAGATCTTAAGCTGATTTAGTACTAACTTTTAAAGTAAAAAAAAGAGCTAATGAACTTTCTGGAACCATGATTAAGCAAAATGCAAAAGAGTAAAACAGTAATGTAAAGACAGATTTGTAAGAAAACTTGAATTTTATTAAAACTTGAAAGGTTACATTAAAACTTGAAAGGAAATTACAATAAGCATTAAAAACACTACTCCTAAACTAATTGCCTAAATCTGTGAAATTCTACTCCTATTTATAGACTGGAGGTGTGTTTGTTGTGTGAGGAGAAACGTGAGCTTTAATCTTGTCCATCCAATCATTAATCGCCTCATTCCATCTGATCTTGACCCTTAATTTGATGCCACATCCCATCAACCAATAAAATCACTTAGGATCGCCAGCGTGGACGTGTCAGAGGTGCACACGCTTTCCTTGTGTCCTTCTAGAAGTATTGGAGAGCGTGGGTGAATGGGATTTTACCCATACTAGTTGCAGGGTAATTGGGGGGAGGGGGACGGTGAATAGTATTTGGCGCGGGTGTTTATTTTGACTGAGACCAGGTATGGGCTTTGACAAGGGATTTTAGTGTTGGGCTTTTGATACTTAATTTGGGCCATGACTGGGTTAGAGGTTTAATGGCTTGGATTTGGACTTGTATAAATGGATTTAGGATTGTTATAGTATTAAAGTTAATGAGCTGACCCGGCCTAATAAAATGGGTACGGGTTGGCCCATTAAAGATAAATATGCCTTCGGCTTTGGTTTTTCGCGCTCTTTCTATTCATGTGCTCGATTTTGTCTGCTTTGCCTTTGTTTTTGTCCTTTTGTCGATATCTGATACATGCACAGTACATAAAGCAAAACAAGCATATTCATAGCATTTTATATCTGATTTTGGTCATTTAGGCTCGTTTTATTAGGTAAAAGGTATGCGTATTTAAGCACATACCAAAATCCCCCATACTAAGCTATTGTCGTGTCCTCACGCAATGTTATAAATACACGCTTAAAACCAAAAATTCCAATCCCCCTAAACTAATCACCTCAAAAAGTAGCTAGGTGCTCATCTAAGGGGATTAAGAAATCAATAATTATGAAATGCCCCGTTTTACCATTTCTTTTTATATATTTTTTTTATTTTTCGCAAGTGACTACATGCTCAATTTTCATTATTTAATAATAACTTTTAGGATCACGAAACAAGAAACACTTATAAATAGTGTCCAAAAGGATAAATTCATCGTCCTCGATTTTTCACCTGTCCCAAACCAAGTTTAAAAATAAAATCATTGTTAAATACAAGTTAAGATGCTAACACTACTCATATTTGTAATTTGTGTAAGTCTAGACTAACTTTTCACTCCCGATTGATAATTATCTATAAATGTGTATGTGCTCAATTCAAATTTTGACCATCCAATCGACATTTTAAGAAAGTTGTAATCCTTCTAAATGTAACTTTCCACCCAATAATTATGATTTTGAAGGCGAGATCATTCCATGTAGCGACTTTCTTCTCGGCACATCCCAGCCGAGACCGGCTTAGGTGACCAGGCTTTTGACACCCCACAGAGAATAATATCGGAACTCACGGACCTTCGGTTTCAAAAACTCTTAGGCTTCCCGTTAAATAAACACTTCATTTAGAAAAACTTAAAGCGAAATAGTCTTAGTTCAAAAGCATATTTAAATTTTAGAAAAAGAGATTTTCCCTATATTTATTAAATCACTTACATTTCACTTAATATTATTATACTTATAACCTCAACCCTTTAAACGAACTGTCACATCGGTATACGAGCCGACCATGATCCAGTTGTCTTATTTCGGCTTTGAAAATCCTCGACCTTTTTGAAGGCTGCAACATCGGGAGCGAACCGACCAGATGCAACAAACTTTTATCAGTCTTGGATTATTATTCTTACTATGGGCCTTCTTTTGAAGACTGCCACATCGGCAGCGAACCGACCAGAGACAGTAAACTTTTATCAGCCCACAGTTTTTATTATTATTACTATATATTATACACACTCATTTTTTTAAACACTTCATATTACCACAACATATAGAAAAAAATTTCTTTTTAGAAAATTTAAGTATAAATTTGAACTAAGACTAAAATGTCTAAAAATGTTGATTTTAAAAGTACTTTTAAGCGATAAAACCACTAACTTGTCTAATTTCCAAAAATAGCATGTATTATTAGTCCGGTTAGAAGCTTCGAGGAGGAAAAGCCACAAATTACACTTATGAGCTCTTAAGATAACCAACTAATCCTTGCTTAGCATCCAACTTATATTCAACTCTATCATTTCTAGTTCTTCGCAAATTTAAAATCTTTAATAAAAGTATCTGCGAATGCTTAGTCTAATAAAAACAAACTTTGCATATTTAAAGTCTATTATGGAAAACTTGCAAACTCTTGGCTTTTTCAAGCTAGAATTCGCGTTTTAAAGCTTCTCGTATAAAAGACTAGCAAAAGCTTAAATTTATATAAGTTAAGGGGCAAGCTAGAGCGCAACATGCTCGATCAAGTCAAAATTTATGCTCAAAAAGACTAAACTACGTGTCAAAACACTTATTCTATTTTTGAAATTTTTTTAAATTTGGCCTAAAATCACAAATTTTTGGTGGCAAAAACGGGGTTACGTGAAGACAAGGCAAATGCAAGTAAGATCAAATCAAAATATCCCCCCCCCCCCTCATACTAGAACTACACATTGTCCTCAATGTGAGACTGTCATGGCGCCGTTGCCGAGGATCGAACCCGGGTCACCCGCATGACAGGCGGCATGACAGTCGCAAATCTAAAGCCGTTTATTATGCTAATAGATAAACGCTAATCAATAAGATCTAGGATATCGGATTCCCATACATAAGCATGCGAAGGATGGAAGATCGAGTGAACGATGGACAAATCTACGAGCACGAGAGTCTTCATAATCCGGGGCAATCCTGGATATAAAACACAAACCACGAAACACGAGAAAGGAAAAGGCAAGCCTCCTCACGTCACACTTATTAATAAATATTATACTAATATATTACTACTAGGGATAAGCATGGGTTGCCACCCACGAAGCGCTTATTTTTGTATGAGTCTCTAGCTTGACTCACCCCATATCATCGTGATATTAGGGACGAAACACGTGGAAGAGCAAACTTCCATCGAACATTCATATGCCACCGGCTCTAAGGAATAGAAACTATAAGCGGAGATGCCGGGGTCAAAAATGATATCTTCACTCTCGAAAGAGAGAGGAAGAGAAGATTCCACCGGATAGGTGAAATAAAGAAGAAAAATTCGGATAACATATGTGAGGGAAAGATAATGGCGATCCTCAGAGGGTAAGCTCACATATGTTGGAGAAAAAAAATCATGAATCCCGGGGTCGAAAACTTTGTCCTCGGTCATCAAATCATCTTTATCAAGTTCATCCTTTAAACTTCTTGAGTTATGATCTAAAAATACCTCGGGGGGAGATTAGGGATAGTGTCATTTATAAGCAAACTTTCAAGATAGATTATGTCTCCCTCCGAATCGTGATAACCGTTCTTAATATCCGTAGAAACATCAATATCTAGAAAAGCATCGATCTCATCAATTTCGCCTCCTGGGTCGAAACACTCATCCTCATTAGCTTCGAAAAGAGGAATGACTAACAAAGCCGGCTTATCAAGGTTAGAAACATAAGAGTCCTTACTCTTGATGTTCTCTAACACCTCATCAAAAAGAGGATTTACGTCACTAGAGATGTATTCATCATCGAATTTGAAAAGAGGGTTTGAATAAATTTAAACATTATCTTCCGGAACGTCCTCATCGGATAGTGACTCGTCATCACAAGAGAGGGTTAGAGAAAGTCACAGATTTTTTTCTCGGAAACGTTAATGAGAGAGAAATCATCACACGAATATAAATCACATTCACTATCACTCCCGAAAGTATCCTTGAACTCACTTAGGATTGGAACAAGGTCCTTAACACTAGACTTTATTACTTCGTCCGATTCCTTTTCAGGAATAGTGCTAAGTTCCTCATTCCCCATGATGAGAGAATCCTCGGTCTCTAAAGTCGGTAAAATGGGTATGATTGCAATAGACGGAGGTATTTGAGAAACAATTTCACTCGAAGGAATAGTACTCTCCTCATAATCATCGTCATCATAAAAAGAATTGAAACGTCATGAAGGCTCGGGAGTATGAGTACTAATATTAGCAGCCTGCAGTCGTTCACGAAACTCCTCAAACATAGATCATACACATTCAAAAAGTTCATTATTTGATTTAATCAACTCATCACTTATCCACTGCTGATCTTCTTGAATAATTTGAGGCTGATGATCGATAGAATACTGCGGGGGTTGATCAAAACCGTAGGAATTAGGATTATAGAAAGGGTTAGACTCAAAGTAATTTTGATTCCTTGGTTGACACTGAAAATTCTCATGAGGTCCCCCACAGTTTTCACAACAAATATATTTTTAAGGAAAACTCGGTGAATTTTGTAGATAATAATTATCACCAAAGTTTTGATTGTAGCTCGGTTCCTGCTCATAGACAAGCGGGAACCGTGGCCGACAATCAAACCTATAGTGAGAATCTTTCCCACATAACTCACACGAGTATGTCTCGTACTGGGGCTGTGGAGGTGGGTAAGAAAAATTAGGTGTTTCATCATAAGAAATGGGATCAGGGTTACGGACAAACTCATCTCCAAAACTCACATTGGTACAACGCCGACAATTTCCACCGTTAAACGGACCTCCACACCAAGAGCATCTTGAAAACCAAGACATTTTGAAGTATTATCGGATAAGAAGGTAGATAGAATAAGAATTAAACGAATAAGAGGATAAAGAAGAATATTTATAGATTTTTCAAATAATACATAAGGAAAAGAAATAATAAAAATAAGAAAGGAAAATATTTTTGGTAACCGAAAGTCAAAAGTGCACGGTAGCTCTCTAGAAAACGCACAAAGAAGCGGAGGAGTGGGTAAGCGCGAAGCGTTTTAAAAACCTTCTCCTTTTGGGTCGAAGTTCGTAGGATCGACCCTCCTTATACCTCTTTTATAGTTTGTTAACTAAAGATGAGACGAAACGACTATTAACAAACGGTTATTTTCAATATTAAAATAAAAGAAAATAAGAATATAAGTGTAAAATATTTTTGTATTTTTTTATAAAATAAAACAAACTTTTTCGGGGAAATGGCTCTTCAAGGCTCGATCACGTAACATTCCCTGTAAAATCGTACACCTCTCTAAAGCAGTGGCCGCCCATTTTGATGTTCATGCAAAAAACCCTTAATATATATATATATATATATATATATATATATATATATATTTTATTAATATATATATATATATAGATAAATATATATACGTAGCTAAAGTATCTTACAAATTATTTCTTAGGAAAGATATATAAAAATAAATCAACAAGGGTATCGTTCTCCTCGGTGAGAGGTGAATGGAAATCTACGTTCATGTTGTAAATCGAGCTTGATTGTCATTTAAGTTTTGGTTTTGGATTTTAAATCTACTAACGCAAAATAAAAGCATATAAATGCACGCACAATTAAATTCTAACGACAATTTAAAACGGAAAAAAAAAACAATTAAAATAAAAATAATTACCAAATAACCAATTAAAACTCTAAAAAATTCAAATTCCAAATTTCTTAAACTAAAATGATTAAACTAATTTTTAAAAACAGAAATTATATTTTTTTTGTATTTTTATTATTTTTAAAACTATTTTTAAAGCTTTTTAAACTAAAAATTCAATTATAAATATTAAATGAAAAATAAATATTCTAAAAAATTTATGAAAAATACTAGAATGAATATCGAAGGTTTAGAAACTAAAATGGAACTCACAGCTTATTTCAATAAGCTGTGAAAATTAAAATAATTAAAATAAGCAAAACTAGAAAATGGTTAAATATTAAATGGTGCATATGTTTAAATGAAAAAGACCCAGGGCAGTTAGTTGAGGTGTTGGTGTTGTGAAGGTGAGGTCGCAGGTTCGAGTCCTGGACCTGCACCTTTTTATAAAACATTTTTTTTTCAATTTTTCTTTTTAAAAACTAATCTATAAGCAATAATAAGCAACTTAAAAAAGAACTTTTGACAAAACTTAATAATAAGCTAGCAAAATGCTAAAAAAGTTGACAGTTTTAAAGGATAAGACTATATGATTTAGCATAAAACTGTTTGGGCTTTTTAGGATTTAATAAGCACTTAGAAACCTAAAAAGCTGCAAACAGATTTAGACTTTGACTAAGTAAGCACAAAGGACTAAAAATAAGCAAAAACAATAAGCAGAAAGACAACTAAAAGCACAAAGACAGTTTACTCTTAAAAGGGGTATTATAGGACTTTTTCTAAACATTTAAGCTAGGGTTTAGGACAAATAAGCACTAAGTAAAAGCTGATAAGTTAAAATAGATTAAGGACAAGATCCAAATAACAAAAATAAGCTAAATCTAAGAAACTTGTTTAGGAAATAAGCTAGAAAATGCAAATGCAAAGGACAGACTCACAACTTGTTTTTGGCTTTTTGAAGGAAAATGACACTTTTGAAGCTTAATTTTAAGACCCATAAGCTAACTTGACACACTAAAAACAAAAAACAGATGAAAAATAAACCTCAATAAGCTAAACTTAAAAAAAGTTAAAT
Source organism: Tanacetum coccineum (assembly GCA_026074375.1). Taxonomy (NCBI): domain Eukaryota; kingdom Viridiplantae; phylum Streptophyta; class Magnoliopsida; order Asterales; family Asteraceae; genus Tanacetum; species Tanacetum coccineum. The sequence goes on along the minus strand of BQNB010083665.1, from coordinate 21,429 downwards.
AAGTTTAATCATAATTGTGACCACAAATTACCTGCATAAACTGACTTTTCAACAACTAATAAGGCTTGATTGTTTTTGAACTAAAGTTTTCAAATGGTTTTTCAAAAGACTTAAGACTCAATACAAATGAATGTAAATTTAAATGAGACCCATTCTTAGCACAAAATCAACACCTTAAGCATCTATTTTATAAAATCAACTAATAAGCAGTTTAGCACTACTTTTGAACTAACAGACTTGATTTTAGTTAAAAACAACCTAAAAACTTAACAAAACTACTTTAAAGCTTTTAAAATCTAATACGTAGACTTAATTAGAGCATGAGAAAACTAGCTTATAAACCAAAAATAGCTTTGAACCTAATTTGACCCATTTCTAAACCTTAACCCAAACTAGAATTAGCATTTAAAAGCTAAAACAGATCTAATTAAGTTTCAAAAAGCAAAAACAGATTAAGCACTATAACTATTGAGGACAGATAAGCAAAAACATTAGAAAATTAAGCACTTTTTAATAAGCTAAACTTATAAACAAATTTGACTAAAAATGGCAGATTCTCATTAACCATAAAACAAGCTAATCTAGACTAGAGACGGAACTAATTAAGCTAATGCAAGACTAAATAAGAACAAATAAGCAAGAATAAGCAGATAATAAGCATGAATAAGCAGAGCAATATGCTAAATGATAATTTAAGCTTAAAAGAGAAAGAGCAAATGTACCTTTGATCCCAGCTAAACAGGGATCTGAATTGCTCTTTAGAGCTTATCTACAAGCTCCAGCTTGTTAAAAACAAGCTGGTAAGGTCCAATAAGCCCATCCCAATCTGGCTTATCATCTAAAAATTAAGCATTCCATTAAGCATAGGTATATGAAATGATTTCAATGAAATAGTATTATAAAAGAGATCTTAAGCTGATTTAGTACTAACTTTTAAAGTAAAAAAAGAGCTAATGAACTTTCTAGAACCATGATTAAGCAAAATGCAAAAGAGTAAAACAGTAATGTAAAGACAGATTTGTAAGAAAACTTGAATTTTATTAAAACTTGAAAGGTTACATTAAAACTTGAAAGGAAATTACAATAAGCATTAAAATAGGCAGAAAATAAGCTAAAAGCAAGACTACACTACTCCTAAACTAATTCCTAAATCTGTGAAATTCTACTCCTATTTATAGACTGGAGGTGTGTTTGTTGTGTGAGGAGAATCGTGAGCTTTAATCTTGTCCATCCAATCATTAACCGCCTCATTCCATCTGATCTTGACCCTTAATTTGATGCCACGTCCCATCAACCAATAAAATCACTCAGGATCGCCAGCGTGGACGTGTCAGAGGTGCACACGCTTTCCTTGTGTCCTTCTAGAAGTATTAGAAAGTGTGGGTGAATGAGATTTTACCCATACTAGTTGCAGGGTAATTGGGAGGGACGGTGAATAGTATTTGGAGCGGGTGTTTATTTTGACTAAGACCAGATATGGGCTTTGACAAGGGATTATAGTGTTGGGCTTTTGATACTCAATTTGGACCAGGACTGGGTTAGAGGTTTAATGGCTTAGATTTGGACTTGTTGTATAAATGGATTTAGGATTGGTATAGTATTAAAGTTAATGGGCTGACCTGACCCAATAAAATAGGTACGGGTTGGCCCATTAAAGATAAATATGCCTTCGGCTTTAGTTTTCTGCGCTCTTTCTATTCTCGTGCTCGATTTTGTATGCTTTGCCTTTGTTTTTGTCCCTTTGTCGATATCCGGTACCTGCACAGTACATAAAGCAAAACAAGCATATTCATAGCATTTTATATCCGATTTTGGTCATTTAAGCTCGTTTTATTAGGTAAAAGGTATGTGTATTTAAGCACATACCAAAATCCCCCATACTAAGCTATTGTCGGGTCCTTACGCAATGTTATAAATACACGCTTAAAACCAAAAATTCCAATCCCCCTAAACTAATCACCTCGAAAAGTAGCTGAGTGCTCATCTAAGGGGATTAAGAAATCAATAATTATGAAACGCCCCATTTTACCATTTCTTTATATATATTTTTTTAATAGGGTTATAATTAACTTCCACGGGATCGTATCTCCTCTCGTTTTCTACTGTCTAAAAACATATTCACATGCCTAGGTTCGAAGTTTATTGATTATCTTTTCCAAAAATATAAGTTTCGTAAATTGATTCAAAGTTTAAAGGGTCCAAAAGTGGTCTAGAAGACACAAAGGTCTTGTTGTCCAGAAAGCAGAAAACTAGCTAAATGTTTTAGTCATACCTCACTCAATTTTTTACATCTTAAAGTTGTATCTACTTGATACGTATAATTATATAGATGTCCTCTACCAAAGTCTCAACTAGACCAAAAAACCATTCTACTCCCTAAAAGTTGACAAACTTATGTTCAAAGTCCAGAATTCAGTTTGCACTAATCTTGTAAAAATCATTTGAAAATGAAAACAAACCCAAATCTTTTGAGGAAACTTCAAAAACTTAGTTAACACATTATATTATGATATTTTGAAAATATTTTTACTCATGGGTTCCTCTAAAGTGGTCATTACAAGATCATAAGACTAACATATAAATTCTGCTCAATTCTATAGTTTATAAACAAGATTTTTAAACGCAAATTTCACTATACACAAGCTTACTAATGAAGCTAGAAACATATATAAGATGAAATAAATATATAAAATGAAAATAAGTGATACTCACAATGATAGGATAAGAAGGATACGGTCCTGAAGACACACTATATCCCTTTTTCGTAAGATCGAAAACGTAGCACCAAAATTAATTAAGACCGGAACAAGCACTTTATACTCCTCCCGGAAAGACATGGTATGACTTGATACACCAAAGTCGAATAAGTGCCGAATTGAAACGTAACTCAAAAACGTGTAAACATAAAAATCACTAATACCCGGATGTACATCATTTTCTCCCACTAGGATTATGACTAAATGATGAATCATATACTCGTGTGTACATCTTATGCCAACCAAAACTGCTTACTTAGCATCATAAACATAGTGATGTGTCATACGCAATTCTCTATGAGAAGAAAGTCAAATCATAGTCACATAACAAATCTCTCTTGTCAACCGATCTAAATTCCCTTATCATTTTTGTCGGACAAATGTTGAAGCCACTAATGGAGACTACCCGATAAAACAAACTTGAAACTGAAGCATGATCCCCTAAACTTGTGACTTAATCTTGCATTTTTGTTGATTGAAGAACGGTGTAGAGGCAAATCTCTAAGTACCATATACCTAACAAGAAAGTATAAGAAAAATACAACACCTCTTGAAACCATCCACAATTGCATCAGCGTGTGTCACTGAGTGTTAGGAATCCAAAAAAGGATCGGTCACTCCACGTAACTAGAACGTAGTCTAAGATAGTATTAAGAAGTAATCTAACCGGGCCAAAGTATAGAAAGCCCATGGAAAGCCCGGTTTATCCATTGTATAAAAGCCCTCTCCACGCATGGAGAAGGTGTTGGTTGAATCATTTTACACACACATTTAGTGTGTTTTCATATATGTTCTCCTTTCCACTCTCTCTCTCTCTAGCTTTCTCTCTCTAGTTCTTCATTTGTGTAAAGTCTAGGAACCTACAATTGGTATCAGAGCTCATGGGATGATTAGATCGTGTGTATGTGCGTTTTGTTGCTTGGTTTAGATCAATATTTCTACTTTTCTAAGTTCTTGGCTCGTTCTTTAATTTTTCCTAGATTTTGATGTTTATAATGTTAAAATTTAGGTATTTCTAGTTCTTATAGTCTTCTAGTACTTAGTTGTGTAGAAGAATCCAAGCAAAAATGTTCAAAAGGGTGATTTTTAGGTGTTTTTAGGTGAAAATGTACGTTTTTTCTTCGCGGTGGTTTGGTATTATGTTCCTTGTTTATCACGGCGGTTTGTCCTATTAGCATAGAAGTTTGTCTTACTTGATAGCAGTTTGGCATTTAGTAGGCAGCGGTTTACTAACAACGGTTTACAGGTTTCAAAGATTTTTTTTCTCAAGGCGATTTGGGAAACAAAGCTCTGCCAATTTGATTTCTTGGCGGCGGTTTGGTATTTAGTCTTCGTATCGGTTTGGGAATTAGTACTCGTAGCGGTTTACCTGTAGTGGTTTGACTTGGTAGCGATTTACCATAGCGGTTTGTTTGCAGGTTTTTGAAGATTTATAACTTACAGCGGTTTACTAAACGAACCTATGGCTGTTTGATTTCTAGGCAACGGTTTGGCTGTGATTTCTTCGTAGCGGTTTGATAGTAGCAGTTTGGGGTTAATTTTTCTTCTTAACAGCGGTTTGTCTAGGCAGCGGTTTAACCTCCTAGGCAGCGGTTTGATGCACTGTTTTTGACACTTGGACAATTTTATACTTTCAAACTCTAAGACTTAACAAACCCAAAACAACAAAACACTTTAACTTAACTTCACCACTTTTAACATACACTCACTAATCATTGAACGATCAACTCATATCATTTCATAATCAAATATGATGGCTAATCTTTCTGAAGATATCCAGTGTGCCGGCTCTGATACTCGTCCACTAATGCTCGATAGGACTGACTTTGAGTCTTGGCAACAACGTATTCGTTTGTACTGTCTGGGAAAAGATAATGGGGTAAACATACTTAAGTCGATTGCAGAAGGTCCATTTAAGATGGGAAAGTTCAGAGAAACACTTGTTGAAGGTGCTGAAGGTGCACTTCATTTAGGACCAGAACGAGATCGAGTCTTTGCTGACCTTAAACCAGAAGAAAAGGAGAGGTTTAAAGCTGACATTCGTGCAATGAATATTCTACTTCAAGGTCTACCAAAATACATCTACACACTCATCAATCATTACACTGATGCCAAAGATATTTGGGATAATGTGAAGATGCTCCTGGAAGGTTCTGAGTTAACAAAAGATGAACGTGAATCATAATTGTACGATGAATTTGAACACTTCCATCAGAACAAAGGAGAAACCATTCACGAATACTATATCAGGTTTACAAAGCTCATCAACGTCATGCGAAACATCAAGATGACTATGCCCAAAATGCAGCTGAACTCAAAGTTTGAGAACAACATGTTGCCTGAATGGGATAGATTCGTGACTACAGTCAAACTAAATAGAGGCTTGAAACAATCTAACTATGATCAGCTGTATGCTTACTTGAAGCAACACGAGGCACATGCTAATGAGAACAAGATGATGGTGGAAAGATACACTCAACATGCTATTGATCCTCTTGCCTTAGTGTCCAATGTTTCACCTCATCAGTACCCTTCATAATCATCCGCTAATCCACAATCTGCATATATCCCACCAGTTACCCATCTACCATAATTTGCTGATAACACCCACCTTGATTCAGGTTTTACCTCAACTGATGACTTGATTGAAAACTTAACCAAAACAGTTGCCCTACTCGCCCAATCCTACAAAACACACCTTCCTCAAACCAACAATCAACTCCGAACTTCATCTAACACAAGGAACCAAGCTACAATTTAAAACGGCAGGGTTGTTGTGCGGAATGTTTAGGGTAGACAGAACAGAGGTCAGGGGAATTATGCTAGGGGAGCAGTTGCAGCTGGGAATGGGGGAGTTTAGAACATAGTGGGCAATGCAAATCCTGGTCAAGCAAGGCAGATTAAGTGTTATAACTGCAATGGAATAGGGCACATAGCAAGAAGCTACACTCAACTAAAGCGACCATGGAATTCAAAATACTTCAAGGACAAGATGTTGCTGATGCAAGCTCAGGAGAATAGAGCGGTTTTGGATAAAGAGCACTTACTGTTTATTGCAGGTGGATGGACTAACACGTTTGATGATGATGTGGATGAGGCACTAGTACAAGAGTTGGCACTCAATGAGGACAACGTCTTTCAAGATGATCAATGTGATGCTTTTGATTCTGATGTTGATGAGGCTCCTACTGCAAAGACCATGTTCATGGCAAATCTATTATCAGCCAATCTAATCTATGATGAAGCTGGTCCATCATATGATTTAGACATTCTATCTGAGGTACTAGATCATGATAACTATGTAGATAGTGTTGGTGAGTATCATGAAGAACATGAGATGCAAAACGATGTAAAACCAAACTACGTTATTGACTCAGATGCTGAATATACGAGTGATAGTAATATTATTCCGTATGAGCAGTATGTGAAGGACAACGCAGTGCAAGTTGTATAAAGTAATGTATCTTCTATGCCAAATGATGCTTTAATGATGATAATAAATTATATGCATGAACAGTCTGCCCAATGTGTCTCTGCAAATAAGCAGAACAAAGTAGTTAATGAATCATTAACTGCTGAACTTGCGAGATATAAGGAACAAGTCTAACTTTATGAAAAAAGGACAAGGCTTGAATTAACTAAACGAGAACAAAAGATTGATAAACAAATAAGAATAATTATCCGAGACCGTAATGTTTAGGAAGAATTGTTGAAAAATAAACTTCATTCTGTTAAAATGCAACTTAATTCTACCATTAACCATAACAAGTTAATAAAAGAAGAGGTCACAACGTTGAAACAGGATTTTAAACAAAAAGAAAATAAGTACCTTGAAGAATTTCTTGACATGAAACAATTAAAAGAAAAGGTTGAAGATAAATTATACAAACAAGATGAGTCTCTTCAAACAGTACATATGTTGTGTAAACCAAAACCTTTTTATGATGAAATGAAAAAGGTAGCAACAGGCTACAAAAATCCCTTATATCTCACAAAAGCAAAGCAAGTTCAACCTGCTCACTATAATGGTCATGAATTAGTCAAGACCACGCATGCCCCCGTTGTTGTGCATGACTTAGAGGATACTCTTGAGATAGCTGAGAAAACTAGAATTGGAATGCTTGAGAAAATGAAAAGCACTTTGTGGGTTGATAGTAAGATTAAGATTGCACCCCTAGATTATTCAAAAGAGAATTATCTTGCTACCTTTACACCACAGAGACATCTGACCCCAAAACAGATATTTTGGTCCTCGGAAATGGAAAAAATGACCCCGAAACCAATTTCAAAGCTGACGGTGTAGTGTATCCACCCAATACACCGGTAAAGCTTGTCCCCAGAGTTCTTCCAATAAAAAGTTAAGTGAAAATTAATCTTTACACACTTACACAACGTTTTTCACAATTTGATTAAACCTGTAAAAAGAGAATTACACCAACTGGTCTCACAGAAAGGGAAAGGGGTTTCGAACAAACAAAAGAATGTTATCTTACTGAGGTAATTCCATTTTTCAAAATGCTTAAAGAACATTTTAAGAGAATCCAAACAGCTCTCGTCAAAGAAGTTAAAGAAATGAAAGAAATTTTTGAACAAATGGAAGCCGAGGTTGAACAAAATGTTGTGGACAAGCAATGTGTAGACATTGAAAGGAAAAATCTTCTCATTCAAAATGCGAATCTGATTGCTAATTGGTTGTCTAAGGAAGTGTTGTATAGTGTCATGAATGATGGGAATACTGTATCTAGATTTTCTGAAATGCATGATGCTTACACTATAGCACAAGCACGTTGTCTAGAACTTGAAGCTGAGCTTTCTAAATTAAAATATAAGATTCAAATAGATGATCATAGTGAGATGATAAACGTTTTTCCAATCTTGAGATAGATCGCCTAAATTTACAATTGGTATCAAGAGCCACAAAGTGGGTTTAGTGTTTTGTGGTTTTGATTTAAGCTTATTTCGAAGCCTATTGGTAGCTTATTTCGAATCGGCTTATTTCCTAAATGCTTATTATTTTCTAAACTTCTAATAGGTTTATTACTTACTGATTAGATCTCTCATATTGGGCTTCCTTTGATGTCGTCTTAATTTATTTGGGCTTATAATCAGTCGGCTTATTTTCTTTGCGTAAACATTTAGGATCACAATTTTTTTTAGTATTTTTTGTGTTGTAAAATGGTCACATTTTTCGAAATAACATAGCAAGCTAAAACGTTCAGACTATATGGTATCACGATTTATCATATTTTTTTCTTTTCTTTTTTCTTTTCTTCTTCATATGTTAGTTTTTCAACCTTTCTTCTTGGTCAAAATGTTTTAGCTCCCTGTTGCAATTTTATTAGTAGCTTATATTAGGTTTATTTTTCATGGCTTATTTTTATGGGTAAACTGCTTATTAAACCTTTTTAGAACTTATTTAAACCGTAGCTTATTGTGGTTAGGAATTTTGTAGCTTAGTACTTGGTAAACAACTTGTTCTTAAGCTTTTTTTAGATTGGCTTATCTTGTTTTGTGGTCCACGGTTTGAGCTTAAGACAAAGAATCGAAAAGGACAGTTTGTTTGTTAGGCAACAAGACAAAATTGATAGTACGACAGCGGTTTGGTTGAAAGTGACAACGGTTTGTTATTTTTCTTTGACAGCGCTTTGCTCAAACCACTGCCATAGCGGTTTATTAACAGGTTCGCGGCGGTTTACTCTTTTCGTGGTCAATCTAAACGAAACTCTGTCAAAATTAAAAGTCCGCAGCGGTTTGGTCGAAATTCTTGCCAGCGGTTTGATACTCTTAGGCAGCGGTTTACTCTTTATCGAGGCTTACTGAAACAAAACTCTCACAGTTGATCTACTCGGCAGCGGTTTGGTTAATTTTTAATAGCGGTTTGGTAATAAACTAGGCAGCGGTTTAGTGATTAGATAGTGACAGCAGTTTGCTTCATGTCGCAGCGGTTTGCTTAAGAAAAAGTGTTTGTTTCGGCTTGTTTTCGTGTTTTTCGATTTCGAGTTTCGTCGTTCGTGGGTCGTAAAACTATACTCATTAGAATCGTGATCCTTTATAGATCATCGTAATATGTTTATTTTTGTTTAATCATCAATTAACGAAATCAAAACGAAGAAAAATCATATCAACCCTAAACGTCTAAGTTCAACGAAGAAGATGATGAAATATATATTCACGTGCATGTTTAATTTTATATAATTGTTTCAAATTTCAATTTACAATTCTACCCTTAGTCTTTCAATAGGTTTCATTTTTAACCTTTAGTTTTCACTTAATTTAAAATTCAATCCTTAGATAATAAATAGTTTTAATATTAGCCCTTAGATTTTAAATGAATTTTAATTTCAACCTTTTACTTTTAATCATTTTTACTTCTAGACTTTCAATTTAAAATTTTTAATTTTTAACTTTAGTTTTGCAACTTGTTTAACTTTAGCCATTTAGTTTTAATCATTTTCACCATTAGTCCTTTTTTATCAAAAGTGTTGCATCGTTAGTCCTTGTTTGCACAAACCTTTAACGATTGTTAACCTCGACAACAAAGAACCCTTAACGACTTTATAATTTCATTGTTTGTCATTCGTTAACTCATCAAACAAATAAAGTACTCATAACAACACAAATTCACAATAAACCACAACAACATCATTTAATCTACTTAAGATCCTTAATTTCATTTCACACATTGAATTTCAATGGAATCCTTGAATTCTAATTCATAAGAGAGAGAGTTGCATCAGTTGCAACAAATGCAAGACAAAGTAAAGGAAAGTTGCATGACATCTTTTCGGCTACTTCATTCATTTCTCCAGGTTCTTTCATACAATGAATTAAAAATCAATGGAGGTTTCGAACGGGCATTTGAGACACTCTTTGAACAAAAAGTTCAGACTTTCATAGGCTTAATGTTACTTAACTTGGATCAACTAGAAAAGAAACTTGGCAAAGAAGAATTTCAAGAAACTGAATCCATGGATGCTTTTAGAGCACTCAAGACACAGTTTCAGTTGCTCATCAATTTCCAATGCTATTTCAATTATTTTGATGATGATCTAATGATACACAAGTACTTTCTAGCATACACTCGAACCGAGGTTCGACAATTTCGTTATACATTGATCCAACACATGGAATCTGTTAAGAAGTCCATTGATGAAAGAGCACAACATAAATGAGAGTATGACATCAGGATGAATGAAAGACATATGCAATCAAAAGAGGGAAAGGTGGATTCGAGTAAAGCATTAGATATTGGATCGGTTGTTGCAAAAAGCAGCGGGACAGAGTCAGACAAGCAAGATACAAGCAGCAGTTTAGGGAATTCTATCACACATGTTGTGGATGTAGATATCAGACCAGTAAATGACCAAGTGCCATTTGTTGAGGTACAATTGACTGCTCAACATAATGTCCTTGCCAATGAACAACAGTATTCTGAGCAATCTGAACCCATTTATGACACATATCTGTTGGAAAAGGTTGATAGCAATACCACTCTTGATTCAACAAATATGAGTCATAAAGGAGGAGAGATTGACCAGGATGCTAAACAATATCAAGTAAAAAGTCCTTTGCTTAATGCTAAGCTTTTCAAAACAAAAGAAATGATTGAAAAAGAAACGTATAATGAACTTTCACACAGGTTTTTACTACTTGAAAAACATTGTATTTCACTAGAACTTGAAATACAGCAAAAAGATGCAAGTTTTCAAAGTAACAAACCAGGTAAAAACCAGGATGCTCCTGAGCTTTGTGAATTTTTTGAGATTAATGATTTGAAAGCTCAGCTACAAGCCAAAACCACACTAATTTTCAACTTGAAGAATCAAATTAAAAGTGTGAAGGAAGCAAGTAATGAAGCCAAAGTTAAAAATAATATAGATGTAACTAAAACTATTAACATCGAATTAGAACATAGTGTGGCTAAATTACTTGCAGCAAATGAGCAATTACATAAAGAAAATGAGCATTTGAAACAGACTTACAAAGAACTTTATGATTCAATTAAAAAGAAACGCGTTCAAAATAAAGACAATAGTGAATCTTTAATTTCTCAAATTAATCAAAAGTCTGTCGAAAATGCTGATTTAAAAGCTCAGATTCAGGAAAAGGTTTTTGCAAATGCAGCATTAAAAAATGAATTAAGAAAGTTAAAAGGAAATAGCGTGGATACTAAGTTTGCCAAAGCATCAATCTTGGGGAAACCGCCTTTACAACCATCTAGAAACCATTTAGTTGTTAGACAACCGACTGCATTTACGTCTGAAAGACCTAGAATTTCAAGACTACGGTTTGCCTCCAAAGTTGATGAGACAAATGATTTGTCAAAAACAGTCACGCCTCAATATTTTCTTAAAGTTAGAGAATCTGCTTCTGCAAAACCTCATCATGTGAATGCACCTAGCTCTTCTAGGAATAGTCAAAAATAATCGTATGGTTCTAATGATATGGCTCATACTTACTTTCTAAAGGAAGGTAGGAAAAAGACACAAGACAGAAATAGGATTACTAATCCTAGGGATTTGGCCTCTACTAGAACACACTGCACTCCTAATGCTTGTACACCAAAACCTAGGAACATATCTAGGTGTTTGCATGTATCTAAGAGTAGTTGTGTACCATCAAATGTTGTGCCTCTAGTATATCACTCTAGGAAGTCTAGTTCCTTTTCGGACTCCAAACATATTGTTTGTTCAACTTGTCATAAATGTGTCTTTAATGCAAATCATAATGCCTGTGTAACCAAATTCCTTAATGAAGTCAACTCGCATGCTAGGAAACCATCTTATAAGACAACAACACGTTACAAACCCGTAGAGAAAACAAGTAATACAATGAAATCACTAGGGCAGATCCCTACAGGACATATGTTTTCAACCAATAAGTCTTTCGCTGTGCAAAAGAAAACAAACAATCCTAGATCTTGTCTTAGGTGGAAACCGACGGGTAGAGTGTCTAAAACTGTTGGCCTGAGATGGATTCCAACGGGAAAAATTACTCACCCCTAGCACAACCAAGGTTGACAGAAAACCCCATAATGGTTCAAATGCATATATCACTAACTTTTATGAATGCGAACAAACTCTTCATGTCAGTGCATGTATTCCTAACGTAAGTGCAGGTACATCTCTCAATCCTACAAAGGAAAGACTAGGAGTTTGTTTTCTGAAAAATTGATATATCAAAAACTCGGGGTTCAAGGAATTTACATATGATGAACAGGAACCATGGCGTCTGCGGACAACACTTCTGGCCTCGCTCCTCAAAGAAAAGAAAAGTGTACGATTCAGTGCGCTTTATCTTCAAAAGAAGAGAAATCTTCTTATATCCTATGTATATACTATAAATTAGAAAAACACAAAAAGATTTTCCAATTCTTATAAAATTTTACAAAAACAAAATACAAAAATATAAAATCACAAAATCACAAAAATATGTACTTTGACATCTGTTCTGGTATCGATAATATTTACGACCCTAGAAATGTCATTCAATAATGACATGTGGTTGTAAATAAAGTTCGAGCAGAAGTTGTATATATCTTTCAAAACATGTCATATGGCTTGCAGTTATTTCAGACTGCAACCCGCTTTTTAGAGTGAGGAAAGCATGTCGTCAAAAAGACAGTTGTTCCTGACAATGGGTAATTAATTTTTCCCGGGCATGGATTACTTCATATCTATGCATCATGGGCTATGTATACTTTTTTCATAACCCTGGCTTGTATAAAAGAGTGATGTACGTTTCAGTGCGTTATTTCTTCTTAAAGAAGAGAAGTCTTCTTTTTTAACCAAATAATTTTTCTTAATTGATTCTTCAAATTATTTTTGTTAACCATGGTGGTAAAAAGTTGTCTTCACAATGAATCAGTGTTTTCAGTAATCACAAAAATATTTTCAAAGATAATTCAACCACTCAAATAATGACAACAGCTCTTTAAATAGAAAATGGGTCAGTATTTGAGGGGGAGAAAGTGTCATCAAATAATCTTTTAAACGGTCTTTCAAAATAAGTCACGGAATAAACGGATAAAGTTTTTGATAATAGTGGATAACAATCTAAAGGGGGGTGTATTTATATTAACTACAAGGGCTTTAGATGTCATTTGTTTCAAACTTTAGGCACTTATTTGCCATTAAAGACTTAGTGAGTTCAGGCTTTAAACTACATATGACCAATATTGCCAACACCTCATAGTTTGTAAAAAGACTTAGGAATGTTTGGATGTACTTTCATAGTTTAAATGCCTTGAAGTTGATTCTCACGGAATAGACTTAAGCTTATTAATTCTTCAAACACGATCTCAAGTATATGTGCGTACAAGGTTTTGATGATTCCGAGGTATCGAAACCAGCAAGGGGGAAGGAGTAGATACACTAGAAGGTAATTCAAGTACACGTGATAGAGCCCATATCCTTCTTTCATTTTAGGCCATTCCGGGAAGACAAACGTCATAACCGCAGAGAAAATTAGTGTTTTAACTTGTTACTTTCGGGTGCACTATTTCATCCACATGGGGGAAGAGATATCTTATTATTTTTAATATGCATCATTTGAGATCCCAGGGGGAAGTGTTGTCAGAAGATTTATTATAGGGTGAGGAGATTGGTTACTGATTCAATTAATGCTTCCTTTAACGGTCAATCACTAAGCTTATTATTAAAAGGGTAGAAATATTTGATAAAAGGGGTACGCATAGGTATGATAAGTATGGTAATTCATTCAGTTAGTTAGTATCCGACCAGAAACATCCAACCTTATTTGACTTAGGTGTTATCATTTCGACTACTTAGAGGGAATAATTGTGACATCCGGGACTTAGTTGACTTTGGTGTTACAATTTATATCATCACTATCGTGTAAGGAGAAATGCAGACATCCAGGACTTAATTGACTTTGGTGTTACGGTTTTGAATTAATTATGTACTTTGGATATTTGGGTTTTTCACATCAAGTCTTCTTAATGCGGATTGCACGAAAGCTTTGAATCTACTCAAGAAAGGATTGCTGGTGTGGGGGGAAGCTAAGACAACTTCCAAAAGGAGAGTATCGAGATGGACTCATAAGTACAGACATAGAGACTGATGACTGTGGGTCATTTTTCCGTTTGAAAACATTGTCAGGTCCCCCCCCCCCCCCCCCCCGCTCATACATAATCTTGTGAATATACATTATTATGTAGAGTATCTTTAGGTGTTATGTATCATTATATAAATTTTTCATGAGTTTTTCGTTAAACTCAAAATCTTTCAAAATCTTTTATACCTGACACTAACACATACCCTCATAGTTTGAGGGGGAGCATTAATATGTTCCCAGATCAGCTTGTCAATAATCGGCATATTTTTCTCCCAAATTTTATAACATATTTGAATCAATTGATATCCAAAATATCAAAGGGTTTTAAAGTTTTGATAAGGAGAGAAAATGTGATTAAAATATGAAAACTTATAAAAATGTGATTTTAATGGACACAATCTCATGTGTGAACTCCATCATCAAGTGCTAAACATTTTTTGTATAATCGACATGCACATGTTAAGGGGAGAGCGTTTACTAAAAAAACCAAAACAATCGAGGTACAAAAAAGCTTTGATATTATATCACAAGTACCGTGATGATTTTTTTTCAATTGGTTTATTGGCGAAGTGAACGTACCAAAAGACCAAGATAATGCATTTAATTTTATCAGAAGTTATAGAGGATTGGTAAGTAAGGTGTATTAGTTCCCATGATCCATCCAGAACCAGAGGGATCTACCCAGGTACAATCCACTAGTTAGTGTAAAAGTTCTTAGGTATGATATAAAAAGGAGTAAAAGTAAGAATAAGGGAATAGTGCCTACTGAGATAAGCTATGAAAAAGTGGGGAAGAAAAATATGGAAGGGCAAAGAACCCCACTACAACCCCTCGGGCCCCGTAACCCCCGCACTCCACATAAGTTTTTATTTGTCCCCTACCCCTCCCTTGAACCTAGACGCCAGAAACCCCCCACAACCCGTAAAATAGACATGAAGATACTGAAAGCACTGAAGAGGATCAACGAATGAAAAAGAAAATTCTAAAGGTAAAGGGATAAAAGACAGAAGCCCTCCAACACTAAGGAAGAACCGGTCAATACAAACAAACGTATCAGAATAACACTAAAAATGATTGTCTGCTATTGAAGAAAGTCGGACAAGGACCCAGTGATGCAATGCACAACCCTCCGTAGGCCACTCAAGGTCCCTCTCAAACATACTCTTGTTTATTTCTCCGACAGAGATTCACACAAATCAAACAGGCACTTTCCTATCGACTTTCTCAACATCCGAGAATAGTTGATATTAAAAAGGTGGCAGTCAACGCTCCAACTCCACCTCCGCGATCACGTAAAAGACCAAAATATGCAACTATTGAGTCTAGAGACCAGAGAGCTCATCTATAAATCTCATTAGGAACACAATTACAATATACGATTTCTTTCACAACAAAGAATATAAAGAAGAAACCTATGAAAACAAGGAAATCTTAAGATTCCTACGTATTAAAAAACAGATTTCCTTGAGGTATTATTTTGCCAAAACAATCCCGATTGAAACTTAAGTATTCACAGTGAAGATGGAAAACCTCGTCCTTTCCTATCCCTTTCAGTGAAGATGGAAATCCTGCTAAAGCCAACATCAAACAAGCTCTAGGTAGGTGACTTGTGAGATCCTAAATGGATCAAGCTTGTGACACTGGATATCGATTCGGTCCAAGTTATGAATTAACGATTGATGGATTTTGATAAACGCTTAAAACTCTCGATGTGTTAAAAAACAATTTTGCAAGTGACACGTCGATTGATTTTCAAATCAATTTTCTCTTCAATCGGTAAGACTTTGTCTAACTGGTTCACTCACACCGTGGGTCTGCTTTGAAACGCTCCAGTAATAAGAACGGCTAGTGCAGCTGCGAAACCCTGTCAAGGAGATTCTTTAGAATTCTACCTGATCACGGGCAGTATTTATACTGAATAACGGGGAACTGTGGTTATTACAACCATATTCGACGAAGTGACAAAGACGCTTTCATCCATATCTGTTGATTATCACTAACCTAAACCTGCAGGTATTCCCGACGGTAGCAGCTGGTGGCCGGAGATAAGTCATATTCATAACCACATGCTCATACTCAACCGACACATCCAAAGACATCATGAAATCTCAAGTATATGTTTTAAAGCTTCCACAACTCTGATATCACACGTCCTTCTTGAAGTGACCAAGTATCAAAGTCAAAAGAACTTCAAGAACAAAGAATGTCCAAGCTTTTAAGATCAAGAATGGTATGAGCATGTCAGTCCAAAAGTTACAAGACCACAAGATGGCGAAAAACCACAAGATGATGATTAGAGATTATGTTTGGTTGATGATCTCAAGAAGCTCACGATCACATACAAGTCGAGCTATGGAATAAGCTCAAGCTTAAAGATCAAAGAACACTACATATGATGCAAGATTCAAGACTACAAGCAAGACAGAAGAACATTCATAGAATGCTAAGCTTAAGATATTTATAAACTGAAGTGACCTCCCTTAGGGGGAGATTGTTAGGAATCCAAAAAAGGATCGGTCACTCCATGTATTCACGTAACTAGCTTGTAGTCTAAGATAGTATTAAGAAAGTAATCTAACCGGCCCAAAATATAGAAAGCTCGTGGAAAGACCATGGAAAGCCTAGTTTATCCTTTGTATAAAAGCCCTCTCCACACATGGAGAGGGTGTTGGTTGAATCATTTTACACATACATTTAGTGTGTTTTCATATTTGTTCTCCCTTCTACTCTGTTGGTGATCATTATTACACAATAGACATAAAGTGTAGTTAGTCCAAATAATAGATCTCTCTCCCTTCTCTTTTCGTTCTCCCATGTTCTCTTTCTCTGTTCTTCCAGTTCTCTCTCTTGTTCTACTCATTTGTTCTTCTACATCTCCTTGTTCTCATCCCTCTCCCTTCTCTTTCCTCTCCTTTTTTTTGTTCCTCTCGTTTCTCTCGTTCCTCTCCTTATCTCTCTCAGCTTCCTTTGTTCTTTTTTGTTCTTTCTTTCTCTCTCTCTTTGTTCTCTCTACTCTCTCTCTCCTCCCCTTTCGTTCTTCTCTCTATCTTTGTTCTCCCTCTTTTCTCTTCTCCTCCATCTCCCCCTTCTCTTCTACTTCTTAAACCTTATTTGTTCCTCCACTCTCGTTCCTTCCTTCCTCCCTTCTACTTCTTTTCTCTTGTTCTATTTTGTTTCTCCTCTTCTCTCTGTTCCTCGGTTCTCTTGTTCTAAATGTTCTTCTCTCTCTCCTCATCTCTTGTTCTCCTTTTTCACCCTACTTACTCTCTAAGCTCTCTACTCTCACTCGCGAACCTGTCTCCATTCTCTCTTCTCTCTTCACTCCCTCCTCTCCTACTCTGATCACCTTCCTCTGTGTTCTCCCTTCAACTTTCTAACTCTACAACTCGTTCATTCCTCTCCCTCTTTTTTCTTCTCACGTTCTCAACTTTTCTTCCCCTTCTTAATCTACCTTCTCCCTTCTAAACACTCGTTCTCTCTCTCTCTCCTCATTTTGTTCTCCCTCCCTCATCTTCTCCCTTCTTCTCTAAGCTCTCCCTCTCTCCTCTCTCATCTCCTACCTAAATCTTTCGCCCCTTTCCTCCCTTTCTTCTCACTCACCTCTTAATCTATCCACGTCCCTCTCAACTACTTCAACTATCTACTCGTCGCTCTCTCTTTGTCTCTCCCTTTAATCTACTCTCTCTCACCATCTCTATCTTTCACTCTCTAGTTCTTCATTTATGTGGTGAAGTCTAGGAACCTACATTCGAGCACTGACACTTAGCGAACGTAACTAACTTAACATCACTTAAAGTGATATATATATAGCGATAAACTCCCGTGATACTTAACTACTTACATAATTTTTAACTCATTTACATGCAAAGGACTACATAAATAAATCACGTATATACAATCTATAACCATAAACATTCAAGAAGGGCAACAATAAGCAAAAGCAAAAGCAAGTTATCTTTGGAAAGTTCATGCAAATTCCAACCAAACCCTCGACTTTAAAAGAAAAATGTAAAGGCCAAAAAAAGAAACACAAAGAACGTAATACAAAAAAAAAAAACACGACTTCGCACAAGACATTCTAACATAAAAACAATCCAAAATAAGTAACCACATATAAAAACCCACCCCCATATTCATAAAATATTTAATTATAGTCTCTCTCTATCTTTCTCTCTCTAGTTCTTCATTTGTGTGAAGTCTAGGAACCTACATTGAGCACTACAACGTAACTCCTTAAAGTGATAGCGATAACCCGTGAATACTACATTGTAACTCATTACATCAACTAAATAAATCAAGTATTCAATCTATAACCATAACATTCAAGCAAGTTATCTTTGAAAGTCATGCATCCAACCAACCTCGACTTAAAGATAAAATAAGGACACGCCTTCATGAAATTCTACTTAAATCCTAAATAAGTAACATCAGATAAGAACCCCGTAGTCATAAAAATTTAATTATAGTCATAAAAATTTAATTATAGCCATTAAGAGTGAAGGTGAATTTTGGTAAGGATCGTTTTAGGATTAAGTGTTGTGTTTTTCTTTGGTGTTTGTGTTAGACATATTCCTTAAGGGTTTTAGGAAAATTTTGCATGGTTTCTTTTCATAAAAATGTCATAAACCGCCATGAAATTAACCCCTATAAACACAAACCGCGACCAATGACATAAACCGCGACCAAGTATGTCATAAACCGCTATCAATACTTGACATAAACCGCGACCTATGGATTTGTCATAAACCGTGACCAAAGGTTGGAACATAAACTGCGACCAATCCTTGGAACATAAACCGCGGCCTGTTTTGGAACATAAACCGCGACTGAATCTGAAACATAAACCGCGACCAAGAAATCTCGCATAAACCGCGACTTGTTTTGCATAAACCATGATTCTTCAAACACATTCTGCTATTCTTCATGACATAAACCGTGAATCATCATCTTTTTACACAAACCGCTAATCTTCATACACATTTCGCTAATCTTCATACATATTCCGCTAATCTTCAAACTACAACCCGGATTTTTTTGTATGAATAAGTTGTTTGTTACTTGAATAGGCTCCTAATAAGCATGTAGACGATGAAAGTACAAATTGATGATCCAAAACAATAACAAATAAGCTTGAAATAAGCTTATATGTGCGGTTTGAGTCGTTCAAACCAAATACACCACGAACACACCAAAAATAAGTAAACCACAAACACGAATTCCTCCTCGGCTCTGATGCCACTTGTTAGACGGATCAAAACACCTTATTCGAGGGGTCAGGATTGATCAAAATATATGAGATGTATCATGTTTTCTAGTGAGAGAAAGTAGAGAGAGGGTGAAAGAAAACTATGTGTTTATTAGATTAGAAAAGAGAAAACAATAATGAACTTCCACACCCCTATGAAGAGTCATGGGGGATATTTATAGCCTAATACAATGCTAACTATCCCACTAATACAATAGTAACCCTTGCGTTATACGCATTGCCTATAGCTAGTCCAATTCACGTGTAAGACGCCAGCTTTACAAAATAGTAAGGCTAACAGTGGTAGGTGCTTGGTTTATATAAGTTATATTTGAGGTATGTTGAATGGTCTTACCTAGTATCACATGCTTATGTAAAACCTATTTGGGAAAACATATTTTGGGAGTGGGGAGGGGGACATAGAGCTGATCTTGAGGCTTAAGTAAAGGAGGAAAACAAGGTCCAAGGCTTGCAAGTTTAAGTGTGCTAAGTATAAGAATGGCTAAAGGGGGTTTCAAGGCAAAAAGCATTGCGTTTCCTTTCTATTTTGGTATGAGTTAGGTAGGAAATAGGGGATGGCTAGTTTTGGAGTGTTTAGGGGGAGGGAAATACTAAAATTTTGAAGTATGGGATAGTTAAAAGTATTAGTATAAAGGTGGTGAGGGTGTTGGGTAAGTTGTGCATATACAAGTGTCAAAATGCAAGTTTATGTAACTTACGTAAAAGTTTTGAAATCGTATGCATATAAAATGTAAAACATGCTTATTATGATGATAACATACTATTTATGAGTAGACTAAAATTAGTCTATAGTCGTTATGCGTTCAAAGATGTTTTTCGTAGTTTGCGGGGTCACTTCTTGGTTTTAGATTAAATCAAGTTTTCACGTGGTCAAAGTAAAATGTTTCAAGCTTTTAAGCAAAAAGAAATCTTGAAACTTTGGGTCACAATCAAGGAGAGGTTAAACTTACGAGACTCATGGAAATTATTCGAAAGATACATTGGAGCTCGCAAGTATGCACAAGACCACCCGAACTAAAGAAGAACCCAAATGATTGTCCCTTAAAGATAGATGATTAGACCTAATACTATTACGTTATAAATAGTATAAGGTCTATTATGTAATAGTATAAGGTCTATTATGTAATATGTTCATTTATGTAATATGTATAAATACCCATGACTAGATTCATTTGAAATGTGACACTCATTTATACAATACACATTTTCTCTCATATCTCTTTCTAACTAGGTGTGTTCACCACTCTTTTTCTATAATCTTTTACTTAATCTTGATTATGGGACAACAATCAAGCAATAGTTACTAAATTACATCATGGATATGACAATTGAAATATAACAACAACACGAGTTAAAGCACTCGACTAGTCATGTACTAGCTTTTGTGACTTTACACATAACACAATCTCATCAAGCTAATACTTTCTAAATCAGAAAATTTTAATAATCATATGGTGAAGATCCTATCTACATAAATAAAATTATAACAATTCAAACCTTGTGGTTACTTTGTCATAGAAAACTAGCAAATGGGAAATAAATGCTCAAGGTAAAGTGTTACTTATAATTATGTCAATATCAATACAATTAAATTCACACAATAATAAAACATATGATGATTAGTAAAGGACTAACCGACCTACATCATCAACCTAGTTTATGCAACCTAAGCTTTCGTATAAGAGATCAACCAAAAATCTGGATAATAAAATTACAAAATGAACAAGATTGAAACCATATTTTGATAACCAAACTCGTAATCACAAGATGTTATGAGGGACTATACAAATAACTTATTAACAAAGATGCTACTATTCAAGCCCTTAGTCGGCCCCAATAGGGTTATATACTGAAAGTTACAGATTAGGTTTTAAGGTTTGATATTAACAGTTAGATAGTCGAAACGACATCATCAATAATCGAGATTGTGCGTGGAAGGTTTTAACTTCTCCTCTAAACAAAATGGTAGCTTTTGTCTTATACTTTTGTTGCTTTTGAATCATCAAAATCTGAGTTCGTGTGAGATATAGATATAATTATAACATTGTTATTAGAGTACATATTATATTGTATGAGGCATGCAGACCCGTGCGATGCACACGGCTTGTGTCAAAAACATTTCTCATGTGGTTGCTTGCATAATGATTTTGTTAGAATGTTGATGCGTTAGTCTGATTGTGTATACTTTGGGAATTGGCCGTGTAATGTTTAGATGCGTTGTTGAACATGCAAACCCGTGCGATGCACACGGGTTGTATCTAAGTGTTTATTGCATAATGATTCAGGCTACTTCAAAATAAGCCTTAAGAAAGGAATAGTAATAATTAAGTG
>BQNB010083664.1:6790-28493 GCA_026074375.1 Tanacetum coccineum | reverse complement strand
TATTAAACATCCATAAATTCCAAATAAACATCCATAAATTCCAAATATAAATGATTCTAAACCATAGATTTTAATCAACAATGGTGGGATATCGAATATTCGGACGTTAACTCCTTCACTGAATGGATCAACTGGATGGCCTCTTTACGTCTTCAGTCTAAAGTTAAGATGATGATCCAAGGTGTCTTTTTTGTGGTTTGGTGGCTTGTGTGGTCTTATCGAAACAAACTTCTATTCGAGAGGAAGAAACCTTCAAAGGTGATTATTTTTGATGATGTTGTTTCCATATCTTTTTATTGGTGTAAGTCTAGATGTAATGCATCGTTCAGTTGGGATGATTGGCTTAAAAACCCTTCTTTGATTTCTCTGTAATTCTAGCTCCTTGCGAGTTTCTTAATAAAATCCGCTGTTCAAAAAAAAATTAGTAGAACTAATAAGGGTTAATTACTTAAAAATGTACTAAACTTGACACTTTTTGTCATTGTATGTAGGCTACTATTTTTTTGTCATTGTGTCGCCGAACTTTTAAATTCGTGCTATTGTGTGTACTACCGTTTGTTTTTTTATTGCAATGTTAGTCCTTTATATAAACGATCGTTTATAATTAACATAAAATTTGAAATTTTTTTTAAAAGTCTCTTTTCTTATTATTTTTTAAATTTATAAATGTTTTTTCACACATTTTTATACATGTTTATTACATATATTTTTATACACGCGTTTTTATACATATATTTTTATACACACATTTTTATACACCCGTTTTTATACATACATTTATATACACATTTTTATACAAACGTTTTATACACACGTTTTTACACATGTTTTTACACACGTTTTTTCACATGTTTTTACACAAATTTTTATACATGTTTTCATACACACGTTTTTATACACATTTTCATACACACGTTTTTATACTTGTTTTCATACACACGTTTTACACATGTTTTTACACATATTTTTATACAAGTTTTCACACACGTTTTAACACACATTTTTATACACACGGTTTAAACACATGTTAGGCTGGACGGTATAAGGCGAAAGTCACCTTGCGCGCGAGTCCTTATCCCACCTCAAAAGTGATTTTACTTTTTGCCTACTAGCTCGATGAGTTTGGACGTGTTTGTGCATGGTTATAGTGAGAAACTCACCTTAGGTGAGTTTTATTTTTGTGGGTCCCTTCTCATTTTAGTTAATGTATTATATTTGGTTGTGAGTGTGTGTGAGTATTTAGTGGGGTATATTTTATATAAAGAGGGTATTTTAATGAAAGACGAGTTTTAGTTGTAAGGTGAATTCTTATTACTGTGAAAGGTGAGTTAATGTGAGTTTTAAAGTTTTAGAAAGAAAGCTGATGTGGCGCTGACGTATCAAATGGTTTTCACCCCTTATACAATCCAACCTTAGTGTTAATTTCATAGGGGAAAGTTAAATAAAAGGACAAATATCGTGAGAATGATGCACTAGACATCTTTTTTTTAAAGTTTTTTGAAAAATCAAAAAATAATTTCAAGGTCGGGTATGTTGATGCATAAAACTTTTGTAAAGAAATTTTTTCTAATTTTGAGTTTTCATTTCATTTTTTTAATGCACAAAAACAATTTTTTAATGAATAAAAAAATTTTGATGCACATAATTGCATTAAATAGCTTTTTTTGCATCAAAAATTCGTTTTTGTACCCAAGTTCTTCTGACTTTTTGCCACAAAATTTTATTGCGCATCAAACTATATCAGTTGAAATTTTGTTGCATAAAATTTTTTTTCGCATCAAAATTTCGTTCTTTGTGCATTAAAAAAATGTATAAAACTCAAAATTAGAAAAACTTCCTTCACAAATTTTTTATGCACCAACATACGCGATCTTATGAATTTTTTTCAGAATTTTTCGAGATCTAAAAAAAACGTGTCTAGTGTATCCTTCTCACGGATATTTGTATTTTTATTTGTTCTTTACCTAATTTCTATTATCTCTATTTAATATCCTTAATGTATATTTTGCCCAACCAAACAATCCTTAATGTCATATATACCCAATTTAAACATAAAATTTGTCATATTTATCTATTTTACAAATTTATTCATTTTAAATTATTAAATTCATAATAATTGCTATCAATTTGAAAGGTATAGACTACTTTACCCCTCAACGACAAAGACTCCAGCATGTATGTCAACATGTGGTTAATTTTTTTAGGTTTTGAGTTATTAACAAGCATTGATAGCCCGTGCGTTGCGACGGAGCTTATTTTTTCCGAATCGATTACATAAAAAGTGAAGCTTCATTCGAAAATTTTGGCCCGTTTTTCTGATTGTGGTACGAAAAGCCTATCGTTTTGCTTAAATTTATATAATACCTGAACTGTTAAATAGAGAATTATTACTATAATTTTTTATTCAGTTTACTATTTTTCTCGAATCAATATTTTTTCATATGCATTTTTAGACTATATATGAATGTAATTTTACGTGTTTGTATAACTGAAATCTATTACCACGTGCTTATTTATCTTTGGTTGTCGAATATATATTATAGTAGTTGTTTCGGCCCGCGCGTTGCGTCAGAGCTATTTTTTTTTTGTTTTTCGAAGATTCATTATCGTAATTGTATAGCCAGTAATTTTTTGTAAGAAGTAAACTTTCATAGATTTGTTCTACAGTTCTACATATTTAGCTTTCATTAAACTTTAGGATAACTTTTAAAGTTAATAGATAGGCTAAGGGTGTGTTTTTGAAAACGTTTGTGACCATATCGATTATTTTAAAGTTATTAGGTATCGAAGATGTTTACGCGAGTATTTTTTTTATCTGAATAAATCAGAACTTTTGTAATATATTTTTCCCCTCCTACTTTGTGCATACAAATTTAAAAAAAAAACAAAAAAACAAAAACAAAATAATTTTAAAAAAAAACTAAAATCGGGCTGGCCCAAAATGAGAGCTCGTTACTGTAGCAGGTAGCCCACAGTCAAAACGACTGCATATTTGTCTCTGAATATGTATATTTATAATTCTATTAGAAAACTAAACAAACATAATAAAATAAATATAAACTTTATACATATTTATTGTCTAATAAAAAATACAAGCTCAACCATAAGAGCACACTAAAATTTTATCGAATATATTGTATGTTAAAATATGAGTATTCAAATAAATAATCTAAAATTAATTTCTTGCATAGTTTTAATCTTTTAAAATGAAAAGATTATATATAAATTCATAAATATTTTTCACAAAGATTGTTAATTATATGTATATGTCGTCGCAACGCGCGAATATGACGGGAATCATTTAAGTAATAACTCTAAACAAGCGTGATTACCCGCGCGTTGCTGCGGGTCGTTAATTTTTTTCGCGTAGTTGCGAGGCATTATTATTTTTTATTTTTTTTATTTTGTGTGGTTTTATTTTTTCGGTCTCATGTTTAATAGTGCGGGTTAATTTTTGCGTTAAAATTTTATTTTTATTCTTTTCTATTTTTTATTTGTGCGGGTTTTGGTATTTATTTATTTTAATAAGTCAATATTTTTGTAATTTTTTTTTCTATTTTGTGCGGAGCGGTTTTTTTTACATTGCCTACAAAAAAAAAAAAAAAAAAAAAAACCAAATGGGTTGGCCCAAGTTGGGAGCCCAAAGGGCCGAGCACTGTAGCGTGTAGAACAAAACTACGTCGTTTTATTCTACGCGAGGCGTTATTATTTTAATTTTTTTTATTTTGTGCGGTTTTATTTTTTCGGCCTCATGTTTAATAGTTTTTTTTTTATATGGGCTTATGTGTGGGGCTTATGTTTAAAGATTTCTTTTTTTAGCTATACGGGATTTTTTTTAATATAATTTTATGGGAACATGGGCTTTAAATGAGAATTGTATTTTGTGCGGGTTTATTTTTTCGGTCTCATGTTTAATAGTGCGGGTTAATTTTTGAGTTAAAATTTTATTTTTTTATTATTTTATTATTTTTTATTTTTTTTTGCGAATTTATTTTTTTGGTCTCATCGTGTAAAATGACAGTGTTTAAGTCAATTCGGAAATGTTACCGCGGGTATTTTTTTATCTGAATGCGTCGGTACTTTTGTAACATTTTTTCCCCCTATTTTGTGCCAACAATTTAAAAAAAAAAAAAAAAAAATTTTGGGCCGGCCCAGCACTGTAGCAATGTTAAAAAAAAAAAATTTGGGCCGGCCCAAGCACTGTAGCTTGCTACAGTGCTTAACGTGAACAGTGTTTTTTTCAACTGCTATAATTATATATATAATGCGCTTACTTTGGTGTGGACTTGAGACAAATCTTCAATCGAGTATCAAGTTGGACCCTTCAAGGATATAACTTTGGTATTTTTTGATTGTGCGGGTTTTGGATTTTTTTATTTCTTAATAAGTCATATTTTTGTAATTTTTTTTTCTATTTTGTGCCGAGCGGTTTTTTTTTACATTGCCTACAAAAAAAAAAAAAAAAAAACCAAATGGGTTGGCCCAAAAAAGTTGGGGGCATAATCGGGCTGCGCGAGATGCACTTAGCGTGTAGAACAAAACTACGTCGTTTTATTCTACGCGAGGCGTTATTATTTTAATTTTTTTTATTTTGTGAGGTTTTATTTTTTCGGCCTCATGTTTAATAGTTTGTTTTTTTTTATATGGGCTTATGTGTGGGGCTTATGTTTAAAGATTTCTTTTTTTCAGCTTATACGGGATTTTTTTTATATACATTTTTGTGGGAACACATGGGCTTTTAAAATGAGAATGTATTTTGTGCTGGTGTTTATTTTTTCGGTCTAATGTGTAATAGTGAGGGTTAATTTTTGATGTTAAAAAGTTTATTTTATTTTACTTATTTTTTATTTTTTTGCGAATTTGTTTTTTTTGGTTATCGTGTAAAATGACAGTGTTTTAAGTCAATTCGGAAATGTTACGCACGGGTATTTTTTTTATCTGAATGCGTCGATACTTTTGTGACTTTTTGTCACCTTTTTTGTGCCAACAATTTAAAAAAAAAAAAAAAAAAATTTGGGCCGGCCCAGCACTGTAGCAATGTTATATAAAAAAAATTGGGATGGACCTAAGCACTGTGCTGCTACTGTGGCTTAACGTGACCAGTGTTTTTTTCCAACTGCTATATTTATATATATATCAAGAGAAAGTTTACACGAGCGCGTTGATCTCTGCGCGTTATTTTTTCGCGCGTTATTACGGGGCATTTTTTTTTGTTCGGATGTTAACTTTATTGTCGGGTCTCATGTTTAATAGTTTGTTTTTTTTCCTCATATTAAATGACAAATTTTTTTTTTCAATAAAGGGGATATTTTTATTTTATTTTTTGGCCCAGGCCGATAGAAAGTCGTAAACGTAATTTTTTTTTTCTTCTTATTTTTGACAAAAGAAAGAGGGAGTATAAAGTTTTTTTTTTTTTTGGCGACCTATTGAACAGTATCACAGGTATAATAACAAATTTGGGCCGATGAATAGTAACCGCGGGTATTTTTTTATATGAATGCGTCGTTAATTTGTAAAAAAAAATTTCTCCTATTTTGTGCCAAAAATTTAAAAAAAAAAAAAAAAAAAAAAAAATTGGGCCGACCCAGCACTGTAGCAATGTAAAAAAAAAAATTTTGGGCCGGCCCAAGCACTATAGCTTGCTGAGTTCTTTGCTTGTGTTGAACGAGTTTTGCCCCCCCCCCCCCCCCCCCCCCCCCCCCCCCCCCCCCCCCCCAGCCCTCCTCAAAAATGTCGACACGTGAATGTGAAGATGATATATTTAGTTAAAAGGAAAGATTACCCGCCGTTGCTTCGCCGGGCGTTATTTTTTCGCGCGTTATGTACGGGGCAGTTTTTTTCGTTCGGGTTTATTTCTACGGTTCATGTTTATAGTTTGTTTTTTTCCTCATATTAAATGACAAAATTTTTTTTTTTTCAATAAAGGGGATATTTTGTTTTTTATTTCTTCTGGACCAGGAGATACAATGTCGTAAACGTAATTTTTTTTTTTATCTTCTTAATTTTTGACTAAGAAAGAGGAGTAGTATAAAGTTTTTTTTTTTTTTTGGGCGTTATATGCTTATGAACAGTAACCACAGGTATAAAAAATTTTGGGCCGATGAATAGTAACCGCGGGTATTTTTTTATCTGAATGCGTCGGTACTTTTGTAAAAAAAATTTTCCCCTATATTTGTGCCAACAATTTAAAAAAAAAAAATAATAATAATTTTGGGCCGGCCCAGCACTGTAGCTTGCTACAGTGCTTAGCGTGAACGGTGTTTTGAGCATCTCAAAATGTGACACGTGACTTGTGTAATGATATATATAGTAATGACATATGCCATTTGAAGCCAAAAATACTCACGACATGACGCCTAACACATAAGCCCATATAAAAAAACAAACTATTAAACTTGAGACCGGAAAAATAAACCCGCACAAAATAAAAAAAATAAAAAACTTAACGCCTCGCATCAATTAATGCCACGCATCAACGCGCGAACAATCATGCTTAACACATATTTACCCAAATCTCATAAAATTATGTTAAAAAAAACCAAATAGCCAAAAAAACAAACTTTTAAACATGAGGCCCAACAAATAAGCTCATATAAGAAAAAAAACAAAGTATTAAACATGAGACCGAAAAAACAAACCAACAAAAAAAAATTAACGCCCCGCATCATCGCGCGGGCAATCACGCTTGTTACTTACTATATCTGAAACTCACCTACTAAGCATGTGGCATGTTATGAGGACATTCAATTTGAGGCATTTATTTGGGCTTTGTTAATGGGGCCAGAGCTACCGACATCTGGATGAGACTCGTGTGGTGGTTATAGTTAAGAAACGACACGATAAGTAACTTAGTCCACAAGTTAGTTATTATCTAGAACCGACCACCTGACCTGACCTGACCTCACTTCATAGACAAAGATGGTTCGTTCGGTTAAATACAGTTGGGTCATATGGGTCAAAGTCTACATTTGTCAATTTCCGGATAATATGGATTAATTAGTCTATCCTATCCACCTTTTGAATTTACACGTAAACATCATTCTTTGATTTTGTTAGTGTCAAACATATATAAACATTAGGAATTTTGTGTTGGCTTTTCGTTACCGACTTGTTGGAGAAATTAGTAAAATGACACATGCCATTTGAAGCGTTAAGTAACTTCCACAACAGCGAAGATGCTGGACTAGATACAGTTAAAAATGTACCATGTCTTCTCCTTTTAGCTAGCTCTTTTTGACTTGTTTGGTTCCTCCCTCTGGTCCTAATCAAACCGATTCACATATAAGAAAAAGCTTAAACTACCAAATCTATCTGGAGGTTTTGTGATAGTTTTGCAGTTCAGCAGGTACAATGGTTAATAGATCTCTCAACTGGTCATTGCCAATAGGGCAACACACTTTTGTATGTCTTCGAATAACAAGAAAAATTAAAATGAAAAAGACATGTTAGATGTATTTACAAAAATGAATGCATCTCCTTTCAAAATTTTCCCTCCTATTTGAAATGTATTAGTTATAAATCTTTTTTTTTTCTTCTCATTTTAGTTTTTTTTTCCCACCGAATCGTTACTATATGTCAATAAATGTTTAATCCTCAAAGTACTCATTTCAAACTTAAATTCTCACATAAAAAAATTCAAACAAATATTGACTTAATGAAGTTTTTTTCTTAACAATTCTCATCTAAAATTTAAAAATCATCTTTTAATGTAGTTTCTAAAAATAAAGACTTTTTTTTATTTTGCTCCAAACCAATTTTTTTATAAAATTCATCTACAAACCTTATTTATATAAGATGACATATTACAACTTCTTTTTTATTATTCTGTTAGTTTATAGTTGATTAAAATGAATAATCACGCAACTATAAAGTTTGTTGCTATTAAATTCCGTTGTTACGTACAAGCACTCGTCTATTTAATTTAAGGATTAATTTCATTTCTCCGCCTACTTTCATAATTAATTTCTTACACACCTAAAATACAGCTATTGAATGCATAATGTAAAATGTTTTTAAAACATGTTTAGATAGATATTAAATTTTCAATTTTAAGAAGGGGAGATATGGCATTGCCCTAATTAAATAAATCATTGTTTGGACAAAAAAAAAATATATCTTTTGTTATGGTTTCTGGTATTCTTATGGTGAATTTGTAGTATACATGTTGGGAAGCAAAGGTAATATTGTTTTCTTACATATAGAATCATGAAGAAAAAAAAAAGACGACGAATTTAATTCTAGTTAGAAATTTGACATTGGAAGTTGGACATAATAACTAACAAAGTACAAAGGAGTGTACATTTATCGCAAAGTTTGCTGTCGTAATTGGTGGCATGGATTGTGGACAAACAACTTTTTTTTCTTTTTGAGCTTTTCATTTTTTCACAATTTGTTCTTGTAGTGTTATTACTCCTTAATAAAGCAAAACATAAGATACAAAATCAATGTGTTACTTTTGAATGCAAACCAAGGGTACAAAAGACATTTACCTGACTTTTTTTATACAGTACATTAATAACACGAAACCAGAGTCGTTCAGCGTCTGTTGACATTGTCATAACTGGATGTTGTTTCTGAATGCATACATGGGTGACAGCGTCGCTTTCTAAAATGGTAAAATGAATCAAATCTCACCAAGCCGGTGGCCAGTGCTAGCTCATATGGGTTGTGTTTGAAATTTCAAAAAACACTATACGAGAGGGTACATATACAAAGCACACATCATTACATCAATCTAACTCGTAGCTATGGGTTTCCTATTTTCTTTTCTACATCACGCATTTATTATGTTACAAGTTACACACCAAATCTTTACGCTTTCTAGTAAAATCTACTTCTGGCTGTCATCAAACACACCATTTCTATACACTTCACCTCATGGAGTAACTTCCTGCTTCTTTAGAAAAACCTAGTGTAGACTACATAAGAGAGAACGGCCTATCAGATATGTAATCAATTTATCTAAGCGGCAAGCAGAGATGACAAAATGGGCGGGTCAGACGGGCCGGTTATGTCAAAACCCAAAACAGGTTTGTGTTAAAATCATGTAGTTCGTTTAAATAGTCCAAGTAGGACAGCAGCTTGGGCTGATCCGTCAACCCTATTTTGTCCATATTTTTATTACATAAATAAAATAATGTACTATCAAATAAGGTTATGAACTTATAATAACTATATTGTCAAATGAACAGTCTTTTAATCCAAATTCTTTAACACAACAATCTAGGAGGTTATAAGCATTTGCAATACTTCGGTTGACATACTTACTTTTCAACTACGCTATCAAAATTTACCCATTTGACCCGTCGGGGACAAAATACAACCCATTTAAGCAAATGGAACAACATTGTCACCTCTAGTGAAAAGACAAAGTGGAAATGTTTTTGAAGCTTATAATTACCATATTAAGAAGACGCATGGCGGCAGGTCGAGTAAATTTTCTAGCAAAAAGGAAGCAAGGGGATGGTTTTCCCTTGCTCGTGCACCATTCTCTTCGGTATTCTGTCTCATAGTATATATTATCGATATCCTGAAAGTTCAAATACAAGATTAATATGTGTTTGTCAAAGTACACATACCAAAAGCTAAGATCGTATTCACTTCAAGAATCATGCTGCAGAACTGGGACAGGATTGCATTAACAAATACTAAGGAATTATTTCTTTTTCCGCGTCCCAATTAGAATGAAGATTTCAAGTGATTGATGGACCCGATTCTGCTCAGTTTGTTACCTTTAGAAGACGTTGATTTTGACAAACACATACACAGAGACTATAGATGGCACTTTCGACCACAATACTAAAGAAAGAATCCAAATTGGATTGTGTTTTCTGTAATTAGTCAGACGGGTAAAAACTAAAAAGGTTAGCTAAATAGGAAATGGGTCAAATTAGTTAATAGTCAGGTGTATTTTTAATACTTAAACCCTCCTAAATCATTTGTCAAAAAACTATATTATTGTTATAATTATATGATATTTGTATTAGTATTGTCAAGACTAATTACCCATAGAATTAACAACCAAAATCTGGACAAAAAAGGTTTTCGGTAAACCAGACTCGGAGATACCAAAAATCACCACATTTGACTTATTACCCAACTCACGTCCCGCTCATTGCCACCTTTGTAGAGGTGTATCTATCTAAACTGCCAGAAATAACACATAGGCTTTGACCAAGGGGAAACACGCTTGTAAAGAGTGGACAAAAGTCAGCCCTTAAATCTACTGCATCAATACCAAAAAGAGGGACATTTTATCACAATGGAACATAATTAACTCATTTTCCTTTTCAAATGCATGGGACATGATCCGATGGATCATATCTTGCCGCTGATGCCAAGTACTACATGCAGCGTAACATTCATACAAACAAGTGAAATGGCAGAAATTGATCCTATCTTTTAAAAGGTGTGAAAAAGTTTGTAAAACCAACGTATTTACCTTAATAGATTGAACTAGCATGGGAGTAGCATCAGCCAACTTGTAGGTCACAGGATGCCATCCTTGTCGTTCACGACCTTTGCTGGATGAAATATCCCATGAAGTGTGTGTTAAACTCCTCCTTGTGAGTTCTCCTTCAAGGCCTTTTTGCTGATTATTTCAAGTCAAATTTTCAAAGCCATGTAACAAGGTGATAAATAAAAAGAGAAAACATCTTCAAATTTTACTACGTTTCATATATATTCATGGAGATACAATTTTTTTTGGCTACTAAGAGGGTTTAAGAGCTTTTTTTCATCTTTTTCATAGCCCAAAGCTTATACATCTGAAACTCTGGAAGACAGATAACTGCTCTTATGGGGGTGCAGATGCAGTTAAGTTACTAATTACGTTTTTTACTTCCAACAAGTCATTACCAATAGTTGCTGTTCAATACTAAACAGAATCATGCATGGCACTGATGTGTCGGGTCTGGTATCAAACTCATGCTTTTTTTAAAAACACCTACCACCTGTCCCTATGTTTACTGGTGGGTCTTCATTACTAGTTGCTGGTAAAAATCTAAACAAAATGATGACCGGTCGGCGGGCACTTATGTGTCTACTTTTATTTCGGATTAATGCTAGAAGGCAGTAATCACTGATGTTTAATTCAAGAAGCTAAAGATAGTTGGACTTAAATAATAATACATAAACTTACAGCAAGTAATGTTGCC
This sequence comes from Tanacetum coccineum, assembly GCA_026074375.1. NCBI lineage: Eukaryota > Viridiplantae > Streptophyta > Magnoliopsida > Asterales > Asteraceae > Tanacetum > Tanacetum coccineum. The sequence goes on along the minus strand of BQNB010083664.1, from coordinate 17,337 downwards.
ACATAATGTTCATCAGGTATACAATTGTGCTCCTTTGAATTATCAGCTGGCTGGAAAAAAAATTAAAAATAAAAGCTGTTGACGAAATTCTGCTTTAAAAATAAGATGGTTACCTTGAATACATTCTAAAAGCCATAAACAAGAAGGGATCTTTGATAAAAAGAAACAATATATAAAGTAAAATATATACTCACAACAGGACGATCCCGCCAAAATTCAGGTAGTGATTTCCTCTGTAATACAAAAAGAAAGTCACTAAGTCAAGTGGCTGAACCAATTCGTGTTCAATGGTATAGTTTTGCGAGTAATATAAAGTAGAAGAGAAAAAAACATATTGGTTATCAGGGGAACATCCCGTTTGGTATGACGAATAACGACATTCAAGTTGAGAATATGACCTCCAAAAAAATGCTATGAAAACTACATGTATCAAATTCTTCCTGTAAATGCAGTCAATCATTGCTATAAAGGCTGAACAAGTAAATAACATGTATGCCGCACTTATTGATGAAGTGCACCAAACCACAAATTTTTCATACACCCCACACTAGGGCCTGGTGTCATTCAGAATTGTCTGTTGGCTTATGATTTCAGGGGTATGTCAAAGATCAATGCAGGCCCTTATATCCAAACTGATTGGTCATGAGTGGCATAACCCTTGGGCATATACATTGAAGACTAGTTCTTTTTACCAAAAATGTGAGACATGTGCTTGCATCCCACTAAGGTCGCAAAGGATAACACGTGCACAAAACAAATGTTTCATGTTGCGAGTAGATTAATGTTTCTCGACCATTCAGTAATCTCAAAACCAATTGATCATGAATTCATGGATGGGGTAAATATATCTTGCAGGGTGAATAAGTTTTCTCATCAATAACTTCGAGAAATTAAACTTCTAATCAATATGGGACTTGCACTGTTGCATAGTAAGTTAACACAACAATTGGTGATATCGAAGCTCATTTCAGATGCAAGTTTTATATCTTTGGTTAGAAACGACTAAGCGAATAATAGCACTACTGGAATAATTTCCCAAAGTATTCTTATGGTATCACTTGCCTGGCAATGCTGCTGGAACATAGGAAAGACAACCTCGTCCTTTACAATGATCTCTGCATGCTTTCTTGTCAGAATCACCCACTGAAAAAAGGTAACGAAATTAAAACATAGGTTACAATAATGAGAATTCAAATCACCATCACTTAAATAGAGTGGTTTTATGCAGCACCAAGTGGGCTAGTTTTTTAGTCAGTGGTTTTACCTGAGATCCTTTCCTCCAGTGATTTACATTAATAACCGGATCCATTTTGGGGTTGTAGCGGCCTTCCTTTGTATCAGCAAAGCTATTCAATATAAGTTCATTGTAAAAACGAACCGGTAAGATTTTGCAAAAGTGATGATACTTATAATCAAGAATTTCATAATAAGTATGCTTAAAAACCTAATAGAATTAGCTGAAACAATGCAGCCTAAGCATAAGTACTACCTGTCCACGAAGCTAGTTGATGTTGACATTATGTAATCGTATGTGTAGCTGAAGTTGTACAAAGGAATGCAGCTGAAAGAAGATTAATAAAGCCCTTAGTGTCGTTAACTTGTTATTATAACCATAATATCTCTATCCAAATGAGTATTAAATTAGAGAAAAAATGAAGCTCTCCATATTGAAGACCACTAATGTGAAATATAGTTTTTTAAAATCTTTACACAGATGAAATTTTACCTGTCTGAAACGAAAGCAAAACGCTCATTAGAAGGATCCATGAGTGCGTGTCGAAGTAAAATAATCTCAGCTTGTATCATGGTTGCTTCTCCCCAATATATCTACAAAGACACATATTATTACTCGTACATATTAGCGGGGACTAAATTAGGGTGCACTTTGAAGGCCCTCAAACTAGCCAAGAGACACAGACGGATTAAAATAAGAAATTTGCATTGATTTAAGGGAATAGGGAAGAATAACCTGTATGCTATTATTAACTTGACGGTCCCAAAAATAACGAGATCTTGTCGTTAATCTGTTAAGTAGAAAACCCGGCCTAGAATGAACGTATATTGAAAATCGATTTTCATTATCTCCCTGCAGAAGAACCAAAATTTATTAAATGAAAGAAATTAAAACATACATGTAGTTACAACAACGACCATTTTATCAGAGATATCTAATGACCCTAAAGTGAAAGCAATGACTACTCGAGTTACCCGCCAGGTTGCACTTATAAAACCTATTGGTGGAAGGGTACTAGTAGCCCACTATCTTATACTTATAAGGGGCTATACTAAATCTTAGAATTTGCGTTATTTAGCATTCTTGAGATTAAATACTAATTCCCTACAATACCCTTGAATAATCACAGCGTAACTTAATCTCATGGACCAAAAGCAACTAACACCAATAGCTTGTGTCAATAAAGTATATGAAAATACGTCATATTTGCTGGAGAATTAACAAACAAATCATATCCTACACAACTTTCAACAAGCTTATGTGAGCATATCTGAAATTAATACAATCAAGACAAACCTCTTCGTCATCATACTAAAAATAGAAATCATATGAGCAAAGATGCCCCCAAGTTCAAATCAATTTCTAATTCCCAACTTCCCTACCCACCAAGTTACAAACAAACAACCAGCAATTCAACACACTTTATCCATATCCAAGAAAAAACTAATACACTCCATCACTTCACACTCTACATATCTATTCTCCTTCATGTAAGCCAATCTTATAAATAACGCACTCAAACCAGGTAAATCACTAGCTCTGCACAATTCTGGATTATAAATCTAGGACAGGTGGGCCCTTGGAACTTAAAGTAAGTGAAACATTCAGATAGAATTGAATACATTGAAATAAGAAAGTAAGTACCTGAAAGAATTGATCCCAAAGAAGGTCTAACGGAAGGCGATTTCGGGCAAGAAACAAAAAAGCAATCTTAGGTTTCTGATCAAACAAAGGCAAACCACCAACACCAATTCTACTACTAAACTGTGCTTCCATTAATAAGAAAGTGGAGAAACACAAGAACATTAACACAAACATCTTTGTCTTCCATTTATGTCTAAGTAACAGTAACTTTGGTGATATTGTCTTACGTTTCATCTAATTACAACAACAGTAACTAATTACTTGAATTGCATTTAACGGTTGGGTTAAGAAGATCTAAGTGGAAAATGAGAGTCAATGAAGAAGAAGAAGAAGATATGGAGTGTTTGGGAATGAGTTTATGAATGAAGAAGGAGACATTAATGGCGACCCGTTACCGATCCGGAAAGTTTGGTGTTTAAAAGAGCTGTTTTGTCAGTGGGTGCCTGGAGTATAATTGTTTCATTATATTATATTATAAGCTAATTACTCGTATTACTTAGATTATTCTAATACGTACTACTTTCTATTTGCAAATAAAAAGTGTATAAATTGGCGACTGTTATAGAAAAAAATAGTTATAGTTGTGAACTTGTGATACTGTGGTTAGCTGTTTTGTATGACGTTTATACTTTATACAGGGGGAACCAGGAAATTTGAACACATGGGGCATTGAGCAATAATTTTTTTTTGTGTAGGGCAACGGAATTACTTTACTTCTATAATTGAAGGGGAAAAAAACTCTAATTCAATGTAATGCAATTAATTTGTACAACTTGTTATATTATTTGTATTTTTTTTTTTTTAAGTATTACTTCTTATTACGGACCACACTACCCTTTCATGCCTTGTTTTATCTGAGTTAATCTATACTACTATATAAAACATTTATAATGTGGGACCCATTAAAAATTAAGATAAGGAGATGCAATCTTGATCATCCATCTTATTTTAGGGAATCACATCATAAAGTGAAATGTGTCATCTTTTGATTAAAAAATCACATTTATTTTCAAATTGAAATATTTTTTTATCAATTTAATTTTATTAAGATCTGATTTCATTATATTTTTTAAAATTTTGTGCTCTTTAATTCAACATTCATTTTGATATATTTTTATAATTTTTTTGTTTTTACATTTTTAATGGGTTTATTTTATGTTGATTAAATTTTTTACAACTTTAACCTTAATTAAATATAAACTTGATACGTTAAAACTATATATTTTCGAAGAGAGTGTTGTCTTTTTACATGCGAGAATGATGGTGTTAATATGGTGTTGCGGGAAAGCTACGGAAAACCCAAACGATCACATACATTCAAAGTGTTGTGAAACGCAATTACTAAGCGGGTAAGAAATTGCATAAAAAGTTACGTTAGTAAAGTTTTTATTGCCGCCGCTATGCGCGGGCAACTAACTAGCATGTATAATTGATATATGGGTTTTTTTAACATGTGCCCCAGGGGCACATGTTAAGGTGAGGACACATGCTGTGTGTCACAGCCTGATTGGCCAGCAGTTATTGTTATTAATCATTATCAGGCCTCACAAATAACTGTTGGTCAATCAGGCTGTGACACACAGCCTGATGTCCCAACCTTCATGTTAGAAAAACCCTTGATATATTTAACCCAACCATTCGTTTAGCAACTTTTTCTGTTAAATTTATGATCTTTAGCCTGGAAAATAGTTCAGGGGCTATTGTGACAGTTTTATGAAGTTGTTTGTGCAGGTTTTATTTGTTGGATAAAGAATGGCAGTCTGGATATGCTGAGGGACTGAAGATGTCAACTTCGGATTCTTGGAAACTGCTGGTCTATATATTGTTGCTTATCCCTTTTAGGGTTTTGTATCTGTTCTTTATCAAGTTTATATCTCTCTCTCATATTTCTCTAAAAGTTGTATAAGTGCTGGTGATTAAGATCATCTTGATCTTTTGAGTTCTGGGTTTTGATTGTAATAGAACTATTGATAAGTAATCAATAGGATTACACCAGAGTAGCTGTGGTAATCTTTTGGGCGTTTTATAAACTGGTTGATTATTCTTGTTCTGGATTGAGATTCAAGTGACATTTGTTGAAATCTTTATAAATCTTTACATGGTATCAGAGCAAGGTTCCCCAATCTTGTTCTTATATCATCCTTTTTAATCAATTAAAAGTGGTTTTCTCTATTAAACTATATACTTTAATAGATCTGTTATTGATTTAACTAGATCTATTAGTTTTTTGATAAACCCCCAATTTTGAGAAATTAGGGTTTTGCGATTCTTGATTGGTTCGATTAAGGTGGTTTCCCTAATTTCTTGTGAAGTTAGGGTTTGGCTGATTCTGGGTATTGTTGAATATTGTTGCCTTCTAGACTAAGTGAATCTAGGAGAAACATCTCCTTTTCCGCTGCGTGATTGCTTGAGAGCTCTGTAACACCCTTCTTTCTTTACTTTTATTTTAGTTTTGTGTGTTTGATTTTCTGGATCCTTGACTGAATCTTGCCCTTGACCATCCATCTTGAATGGTTTGGAAGCCTGGGAACTTAGAACTTAGGTTGATTCAGTTAAGGGTTGCTATTCTTGTTTGTGATTTTTTTCTTGTTCTCATTATTTCTTTTTATTAGTCAAAATGTCTCACCAAGGTTATTCTGATAGTAGTATCTATTTGGAATGATCTGATGATAATAATGTTAACTCTTATTAGTAACTTTGATAAGAGTAGTCCTTTGCATATTCATCCTAATGACTCTGCTACCATACTGTTTGTGTCTAAAAACTTAAAAGGACAGAAAAATATCAAGTATGGTCTTTGTGTTATGCTTTTGGCTTTAGAGGGAAAAATAAAACTGGTTTTATAGATGGATCTTGTTGAGATCTAATACTGATGAATTTGGTGTAAGACATTATGACAGAGTTACTGCAATTGTATTGGGATGGATTTTTAAACTCTATATCAGAAGAATTGTTTTAGGTGACAAATTTTTTTCAAAAAAGAGCTAAAGGGGGGGGTCGTCAGTTGGGTCCCACCACACGATTAGTGAAGTAGTTAGAAAGAGACCTCATGATAAGGTTGATTGTTTCTGTTACCCATAAGTATTGCATCAAAAGATTAATTCTTCATAAAGGCAAGAATGTACTTCTAATTGCGAATACAATCATAGGCTGAATGCATTTGTGAGAAAACAATTTGATGCTTTAGTTCAGTTAACCTAGGTGTACTTTTCATGCTGTCAGAGGATTTTTAAAAAGCATAATTCCTCATTATGAAACATATGTAGTTCTTAATGGTAATAGATGACTCATAAATGCAAATAAGGAGTAACATTTTATCTAGAGATCCTTTGCCTGATGTTAAAAGTGCCTATGCTGTTATTTCTAGTGAGGAGTCTCATAGAGTTGTTTCTTCTCTACATACTTCTGAAGAAACATCTCAGAGAATCTCAGTCTTCTGTGTTTAATAGTTCTGTGAATAATAGGGGAGTTAGTCAGAGACCCTCCAACTCTGGTAACTCCTCTAGGAATAATAATGTGACTAGACCCTCTGGTGGTGGAAATAGAAGGACCAATGGTGGTCCTCAACTTGTTTGTGAAGAATTGCGTTTTTAAAATGTCATAACTATTGACAGATGCTTTCAAACTTATTGGATCCCCCCTGTTGATTTTGGAAAGAAAATAATCAGAATCATAACAGTACTAATGCAGGGTAATAATCAGGGTGTTCAAAATTTTAATAGAAGATTCATTAATAATAACTCTGTTGGTTCTAGTAGTTCATCTACCTTTTCTGATGACCAGTTGTCTAAAATCATCTCTTTAATCAAAGATAATTCTTTGAATAATGGAAAAGGAGTTCAGGCCAATATGGCAGGTACTATTTTTAATAAAAGCAAACTTTTTCATAAAAATTTCAATAAGTTTTTTAGCTCTAATAGTCAGTTGCATTCTGCACTTGTTGCAGCTGGTGTAATTGTTGATTCAGGTGCAAATCAACATTTAACATATACTGATAAATTTTTGGTTAATGTAATCAATATTTCCAATCTTGGTATAAAGGTTTCACATCCCAATGGAACTGAGGCAGTTATAACAAGTGTTGGAGATATGATTCTAAGCAAAACTTTAACTCTATATGATGTGTTGGTTGTTCCTGAATACTGTGTGAGCTTAATGTCTGTCCATAAAGTGGCAAAAGACAGTGGTTTAATTGTTGCTTTTAATGAAAATAAATGTTTTGTATTACCTCAGGATTTGAGGGAGATGAAAGTTCTGGGGACTGGTAATCAGATTGATGGTCTGTATTATTTTAATGATAGTGTTCAAGGTAATAAGGGTTTTGAGAAACCTGGTTGTAATCTTGTTAAGTATATGTGGCATAGTAGACTTGGTCATCCCTCTGATCAAGTCTTAAAAGTTCTCCAAGAAGAGCTTGCTTTTGACAATAATGATTTAGGTCATTGTGAGACTTGTCAAAAGTCCAAGCAAACAAGAGAACCTTTTCCACTCAGTGAACACAAGTCTTCTGTGTTTGCTGAGTTGGTTCATCTTGACCTTTGGGGGCCTTACAAAGTCTCTAGTAAGGAAGGATTCAGATTCTTTCTTACTATTGTTGATGACTATACCAGATCTGTCTGGGTGTATATGTTAAAAGGGAAAGATGAGGTTTTTGACTGTGTATTAACATTTTATAATTTGATTAAAAATCAGTTTAATAAGGTGGTTAAAGCTTTTAGAAGTGATAATGGGGGTGAGTTTGTGAATCAAAATTTTTCTAAGTTTTGTGCTGAAAATGGTATTATACATCAAACTACTTGTGCTTATACACCTCAACAAAATGGTATAGTTGAAAGGAAACATAGGCATCTGCTTAATGTTGCTAGATCCCTTCTGTTTCAGGGGGGGTTACCTTTAAATTTGTGGTCTGAATGTATTATGACAGCTGCTTATTTGATTAACAGGTTGCCCAGTTCAGTGCTGAATGGAAAATCTCCTTTTGAACTTGTTTTTAATAAGAAACCTGGTCTTAAGCATCTAAGAGTGTTTGGATGCTTGTGTTATGCAACTGTTTTAAACTTGCATGATAAGTTTGGTAGTAGGGCTGAAAAATGTGTGCTTGTGGGTTATGCATCTTTTAAAAAAGGGTATAAGTTGTATAGTCTTGAAAGGAAGCAGTTCATATATTCTAGAGATGTAAGGTTTTTTGAGAAAGTGTTTCCTTTTAAGATTAGACAACCACAAGACACAAATCTGACTTGTCAGGGTTTGGATCATGTAAGTTTCTTTGATGAAATTGTATATGAGAACCCTGACACATCCAATGATGATCATAACAAAAATGCTAGGGATCAAAGTGATGGTAGCAATTCTCCTGTTACTAGCAGTTCAACTTTTGACCAAAATGTGAATGATTTGGGGCATTCACAAGGTTCCAATGGCTCTGCTAGTGAGGATGAAATGGCTGCAACCTTTGATCCTACAACTACTAATTCTGAGGATGATGTTGTTGCTTCTGAACCTATATCTGATTCTGTCCCTACTACTAGTGCTCCTCATGTTAGAAGGTCTGAAAGAACATCTGTATTTCCAAAAAGATATAATGATTTTGTTGTTGATTCAAAGGTTAAATATGGTTTAGAGAATTATGTAAGCTATGTTAATCTTAGTACAGTAAACAGGTGTTTTACTACTGAACTAAATAAAAGTTTTGAACCAAAAAGTTTTTATGAAGCAAGTAAGGATCAGCACTGGATTGAGGCAATGAATGATGAAATGAATGCCTTATATAGTAATGATACTTGGGAAGTTGTTGAATTGCCTTTAGGTAGAAAGGCTATTGGTGGTAAATGGGTTTATAGGATTAAATACAAATCTAGTTGTGACATTGATAGATACAAATCTAGATATGTTGCTAAGGGATATAATCAAAAGGAAGGAATTGATTTTGATGAAACCTTTTCTCCTGTGGTTAAGATTGTTACTATTAGGTGTGTTATTAATTTTGTTGTCCAAAACAATTGGTGTATTTTTCAGCTTGATGTTAACAATGCTTTCTTGTATGGTGATCTTGATGAAACTGTTTATATGTCTCTACCTGAGGGATTTTTTAATCCTGCTGATAAGAGAGTGTGTAGACTTAAGAAGTCTTTATATGGATTGAAACAGGCTCCTAGGCAATGGAATGCCAAGCTTACTCAGACTTTGATTGAACATGGGTTCATTCAAAGTAAAAGTGATTACTCTTTGTTTACTAAGACTAATCATAATAGTTTTATTGTTTTGCTTGTGTATGTTGATGATATAATCATTACTGGTAATGATGTTAGTGAAATTGAAAAGTTTAAGGTTTACTTAAACACTAAATTTAAGATAAAGGATCTAGGTAAGCTCAAGTATTTTCTTGGAATTGAAGTCATTGATACAGACAAGGGTTTGTGTCTTTCTCAGAGGAAATATTGTTTGGATCTTTTGTCTGACTTTGGTTTGTTAGCTTGTAAGCCTTCTGCTACTCCTCTTGAACAAAATTTGTCTATTTCTAATGAACCTTCTAGTACAGATCCTGTTATTGATAATGTGACTGAATACCAAAAGCTTATAGGTAAACTAATTTACCTTACTCATACTAGACCTGACATTTCTTATTCAGTACATTGCTTGAGTCAGTTTATGCATAAACCACTTAAGTCTCATCTTAAAATTGCTCTTAAAGTATTGAGATACTTAAAAAACAATCTTGGTATGGGTATTCACATTATCAAGCAACCCAAGATTTCTCTTGAAGCCTTTGTGAATGCTGACTGGGCTAAGTGTATTGTCACTAGAAAATTTGTAACTGGTTTTTGTATTAGTCTTAATGGTTCTTTAGTTTCTTGGAAGAGTAAAAAACAAAACACCCTCTCAAAGTCATCTGCAGAAACTAAATACAGAGCAATGGCTTCTGTGACTTCTGAGATTGTTTGGATTCTTAAAATTTTAAAAGATCTAAACTGGGAACAATTTATGCGAGTGACTTTATATTATGATAGTCAAGCAGCAATTAAGATTGCTGCAAATCCTGTGTTTCATGAAAGAACTAAGCATTTGGAAATTGACTTGCATTTTGTGAGGGAAAAAATTTTATCTGGAGTTTTGAGAACTCAGAAAATTGGATCAGTTGATCAAACGGCTGATATTTTTACTAAAGGCTTGGATAAGCTTCAGCATAACAAACTAGTAAATCAAATGGGTTTGTTTGATTGTTTCCAGGCTAAGATCAAGGGGGGATGTTAAAATTATGATCTATTAGCCTGGAAAATAACTCATAACTCAAGGGACTAATTGTGAGCCTAATGTTGAGAAGTCTTTTGTGCAGTTTTATACCTTTGGTTACAGAATGAAAACTGAGAGCTAGAGTGTTAAGTTGCTAAGGACTAAAAGAGTCAAGTTGGTCTAAGCTTACTAGCTGTGTATAAAAGCTTCTCATACCCTGTTAGGGTTTGACATTAACACATACACGCAATTATTTTCATATCTGTTTTTCATTCTCTCTGAGTTGTACTCTTTTGGTGATTGAGATCATTGTGATCATTGGGTTTTTGGGTTTGAATTGTAATAGAACTATTGATATTTAGTCAAAAGGATCGTACCAGATTAGCTGTGGCGATCATTGTTTTTTGGGTGATCAATAAAAGTTTTGTGATTGATTCTT
>BQNB010083663.1:0-28975 GCA_026074375.1 Tanacetum coccineum | reverse complement strand
GATTTGCATCTTTAGTAGACACACCCGCACCATGAATCTCTAGTTGACTCCGAAGGTTCTAAAATCTGTCATAGCCTTTATGTAGCACTTCTGAATTTGATACAAAGAAGCCTTCAGACTATTTCTTTAGTGTATACTTTTCCAGATAGGATAGTCTGTATGAGCCAAATAATGTTCCATTTTCATGGCCCATATGTCATATTCTCCCTTCTTAAGAATAGGATGTTTGATGGTTGAAACAGTGTGAGGGGTTTGTTGTGTTGGTGTTTGTGATGGTGGTGGTGGTGGTGGAATTTCATCCTCTGATCCAGCCATTGAATATATTTGTAAGATAGAGGTTTATAACTAGTTTTTGTTCTTCTTACTCAGAGTTTCTCTACAGGCTCTGATACCACTTGTAGATCCCTTTGAATATAGATCTTTCTATCTGGTTAGGGGTTGTAGCTAATATGGATAGATCCACACAAACTACAAGAGAAAGAATGACTATAAACACTATAAGTTATGCGGAATCTAACTTACAATGCTAAGAAAAACAATGAATATTGATAACTAAACTTTTATATTAATCTGCTAAAACAATTACAGATTACTAACTATGAGATATGAGATTGTATGTGAGATATATATCTTCTCTAATGTCATAAGGTTCCTTTTATAGACCAAGGATAAACCCTAACCGACTTACAAAACGCGTAAAAGTTAATGCATATCTTTTCCTATAATATCTCATACATATCTCTCAAACGGTACTAACTATTTTATACTATCAGTATTAACTAACTGATCAGTACTAACTATTTTGTACTGTCAGTACTAATTACACTATCGGTACTAACTAATATAACTAACGGTACTAAGTCAGGAATGCATAATTCCCAACAGCAACTTCCAAATCCGCATCACAAAATTGACCGACGGAGAATAAATTGTGATTCAACCCTTCGACATAATAAACCCTTTTGATAGTGATATTTCCTTGAACTAGATCTCCATAACCAAGAATCGGTGCAATTTGATCATTTCCAAACTTTACCGTACCCAGAAATTGCTCCACAAAATTACTTAGAAGCTTGAGATTTCCCATCATGTGCTTTGAGCACCCAGAGTTGACGATGAATAAAATTATCTCTACGAGCTGTAAAATAATTAGAAGACGATGGAGTATTTGATACAGTGGATTTCCTAAGAGTCGTAGGTTCCGAAATATTAGTAGTTCTAGATTTAGTTCCTAGATGCATACTAACATTTGGTTCAACATTCACTGTTCTAGACTTGGGTTTCCATTTATATCCAGGTGGTGTTACAGTACCACATTTACATGTCTTGCTAATCTGCTCATATTACTTCTTAATTGTACTTCTAGGTTTTTGGTTAGTGGATTCTGCAGCAACTGTTCTCTTAAGGGGTGTTGTAGCAGATTGGTTTACAGTTCGTTTGGGTTCTCTAGTACTAATAGGCACAACCATAGGCATTTTAGTCCTAGAATTCACGCCATTAATATAATGAAGAACACACATATCATGATTGTCATTCAACATACATTTTCCATAAGTAACACAAACAAAGTTTACATTCGAGGTCTTAGCATTTAAACTTCCATTACACGCAGTTACAAATGTTTTATTATTAGAAAACTTAAAAGTCCTACGGTGGTCTTCTACTTGTTATTTCTTTCCTTCACTATTGTTATGGATGACTCTATCTTCCAATCGATTTCTCTTAAGCTATGGTCTGCTAACACTAGTAGTGGAAATTACTCCTGTAGAGAAAGATACACGTTTGTTAGTTTTCCTAATGTCTTGAGGCAACTGTGGTGTTCTAGTTTGATTAGGCTTTTTGTGCACTTTATACATTCCTAGAGCAATCACATTTGTGTTCTTTAAAATTGACTTCATATTTTGAGGCAAAATCTGTGTAGTAACTGGTTTTGAAAAATCATTGGACACATTATTTGTGGTAACTGACTTTGACATTGAAAAATCTGTCTTTGCAAGAGAATCTGAAAAAGTAGTCTGATTACCTAAAACTGATTGTCTTTGACTTTTAAAAGCATTCGTTTGTCGAATAGCCGATGGTTTTTCAAACTTAGTTTCCATAGATTTTCCTTTCATATTTTCAATGAGTTTCTTTAACTCACTTATTGCAATGTCTTGTCTTGTAATTAAGCTTTCAAATCTTGAATTTCAAAATATTTGACATTTAGTTCTTGAAATGAATTTGATTCTTTTTGTTTTCAAACTTTGTCATTATTATGTTGTTCCTGACTTTGCTGTAAAGCGAGTTCAAGGTTAATTGAATGTTGTTCAAGTTCATAAAATCTTTTTGACAATTCATTGAAAGATTTTTTATTGACATTGTCCGTTCTTTTTAAAGGTCTTTTTCAAGACGTTCGCATTTGACAACTTGGTCCACATAATCACATTGTAAGTCGGTGAATTCATTAATGGTTGTATATACACCAACTATAGCATTTATGTGATCAGCATAATTGTACCACCCCCAAATTGGGTCGCAGTGGAATATGGGTTTGAGGGTGGTACTTCACAGATCAATAGCACAAGATATATACAGAATGACCATTAAAAGTCGTTTAAAACTGATACATTGGATTTAGCAAATTGTTTGTTACAAAAAGACCGAAGCTTAACTTGTTCATTGTTAACTATACAAATATTTCAGTTCATAAAAAATGTTTTCCCCAAAATGTAATGCAACCAAATCTTTAAGCATGTAGCATCCAAATATAACCACCAATGTATCCCCTTGCACCTCGTGCCTTATTGACCTCCTGAAAAACATTGCTTTAAAATGTCAACAATAATGTTGGTGAATTCATAGGTTTGTAAAATGTATAAGTGTAGGACCGCAAGATTTCCCCCGTGATAATACATCAAGTGCAAACATCACAAAAATTTCATTACGTTTCCCTAAGCTCATGATACTGAAGCTCGACATATATGAATTGTAATATAAAATTGCCTACATTGCCCTTGATGATGTTCAACTCGGAACATCCCAAATCTGACATGGTATATGTTCGTTCCCGGTGATAGCTAATCACCTGAATGGGGGCGTCACCCCCAAATAGATCTATTTATAACATTCGCGCTTACAATCTAATAATTTAACAGTTCATGATAATGGGCACATTAGGTATTGTTACCTAGGCAAACACATAATCAGTTTGAATATAAAATATACACTTGCGTCCAGTTGTAAAAACCATGCATGTTTCTCACCCCAAAACTTGTAAATCATAATAATTGTAAAACTTGGGGCTATGAACTCACCTCGAGTGAATGAATATCAAAGTATCACAGAAAATGCGTCAGATAAACGCCGAATGAAACCTAATTAATTATAGGCCGTATAAGTACTAAGCACTTTGATCAACTAATACCATATATAATTTTATATAGCTACATCACCATCTAATTCTATTTGTAAAATCATATTTATAAAGTAAAACGTTTATATATATATTACTTTAGTAAAAACGACATAACTTTCCCGTTTTAAGCCTTTTTTGTACGTTTTTCACGTCCACGCTTTCGTATTAAGACGATGTATTAAACTATATTATTTTTATATTTCTAACCCTATGACGAACAGTACTTTTTACTGTTTAGGGACTTTTATAAAATTATTTTTATAAATTAGTCGTCGTAAACCTGTAAATGTCGTATTTTATTCGTTTTAGCTCCGATTTTAGTGATTCTTTCGAGCACGTCTTCGTAATTAAAAGTTCTATCAAAATACGATATTTTTCAAAAATATGTATCTAAGATGAATAGTGATTTTTACTGTTCATAGTTTATAAAATTATTTTTATAAACTTTAATTATCGTAAACTTGCAAAATTCACAACTCCTTCATTATTGATCCAAAAATTATGATTCTTAATGTTTTGGAATCCTAAAAATATGTACTATCTGAGAAAAACAACCATTTGTATATATCAGAAGTGGTTTGTAATTTGTTTTTATAAACACGTTTATTATCGTATATCTTGTAATTGCTATATCTCCTTCGTTATAAAGCAGATTTTTAAGTTCCTTATACGGTTGGAATCCTCATGACACGTAGTATTTTATAAAAGCATAAAATAAATAAGTTAAAATTCGAATTTGATCAGACCCTTTGAGGTTTTTGTTAAAAACATGTTTAAACTTGATTTTTGTAACTTTCTAGTTTAGTACACTTGTTACAAGTCCATTACAATCCTTAATGTCGCATGTATTACATACTTAAAGTCCTTAGTCCATGTTTTATCAAAATATTGTCCAATAATCACAAGATCCATAAGTTTACATACTCATTTGATCATAAACTTATATAACTACACTTTTTAGGCATCTAGTTTATACAAGCTTTTATACACAAACCACACTTATATAATGTATGTACTTCCATTCTCACATGTTCTTAACAACAATATAGCACATGACAAAGTATATTCTACCATGATCATAAGTAAAAATGTCCATTTTTCATGTAAAGAAGTTTCCTAGATGGTGATTAACTATACAAACATTATATGTGCATAAAATCATGAAAGTAAAGAGATTAAGGTTTTTAGATAACCTTGATATGATGTAGGATGATGAACAATATTATCTAAACCCTTGTTTAGCAAATAAACCCTAGCTTCCAATACCAAGAAAACCCTAAATCCAAAAGAACCCTAATATTGAACCTTCTTGCTTTAACACTTGTAAACTCCAAACCAAACCTTCTAAACACCTTAGAATGCCTTAGAAATGATGTAGTAATACTTGGAAATGTGGTAAATAAAATTGTGTGGAGTGTATATGGGTTTTGGTTTTGGCCTTGGGATGTGGAGAGAAACAAAGAGAGTATATGTTCTTTTTCACTAAGGAAATGAGTTGTGTATGTGTTTCTTACTAGCACTTACCTTATATACTTCCTTGACTAGTCAATATTGTCCTAGGAAAGTCCATGACACAAAGAGGATTAATAGGGAAAGTCTTGGTCAAGGTAACTTAGTCATGCTTTAGATTTAATGAGGTAAAGTTGTACAAAGACTAGTTGCAAGTTTGTGAGCTCAATGTCCCCTCTTATGGACATTATCCCATAAAAATAAGGAGGGGGAGGGTGCCAGTTGGTGATTTTTGGTACTTAACAAAATATCTTGCATTTACTTAAAGTATAAGTTGTAGATTAAATGTATAAAGATATAACTAGTAAAGTGTATGTTCTAGTTCATTTATTTATGTACAATTTGACTAACAATGTTAATATAGGTTAATTTTTATAACACTTTAGGTATTGGGTATAATAATGGGTATTTGTTGAAGCGTAGAAAAGTTTTGGTGGTTCCGGGTATGCCTAAACGTATTTTATCATGAAACGTAAACTCTTTACGTAACCAATAAAAATAAAATGTGCAAAGATAATAATTATACTTCAAATAATTATCTAACACTTGCTTGATGTAAACATTTAATTGTTTGATACCCGTTTACGTTGAATAGTCATTTTTAGTTTACGCGATTTAACTTAACACTTTAAATTAAAAGCAAACGCGTACAACACTAAAAATAAATAGTTAATTAAATGACGTCGTACAATGACCTAAACACGGGGTGTTATAGTCTTCTCCCATTAAATGAGCCTTGTCCTCAAGGCTTAAGACGCGGCACTTGATGACGTTGCGGTCTTTGCGAAGAGATGCGAATATTTCTTCCTAAATTGGTCTTCTTGTTCCTATGTGAACTTAGGACCTCTCCTAAAGTCCCATCAAACCTTGACAATTGGGATACGACTTTGCTTCAACCATTTGACTTCTCGATCCATGATTTCTACCGGTTCTTCCACAAAATGAAGCTTGGCTTCAATGTGGAGTCCATCCAACGGAATGGCTAATGGTTCGCCGGCATAACACTTCTTCAAGTTGGATACATGAAATGTATTGTAAACCCTGCTCAACTCTTGAGGCAGCTCAAGCTTGTAAGAAATGGATCCAACCTTAGCCAACACCTGAAAAGGTCTAACATATCTGGGGCTTAACTTCCCCTGTTTGCCAAAGCAAACTACTCCTTTCCCAGGCTAAACCTTAAGCATCACTCTATCTCTAACTTCTCCTACGGTATATCCTTTCTGACCATACCTCCTACATCTTCATGTTTGAGATTCTCTGGTTTTTATGCTTCAGTCTGAGCATTCAAGATTTGTTTAGGAAGATCCAAGCCAATAGCCATAGCTAAGGCTCGAACTCTTAATGGTTTAATCTGCTCTTTCCTGCTCAAAGCATCAGTAACAACGTTTGCTTTCCCCGTATGATAACGAATTTATATCTATGGTGGTGTCGTAACTACTAAGCTCTATGGTGTTACGTAGACGTTAAAAATGGTGCATTGGTATATTCCTTAATGACGAATAAACTTGTTAGTGGATCGTCCTAGGGTGACTAGGGATGTGTCTTGACTTTTAGACATAGGATTTTGTATACAATGATGTTGACTTTATATAATAAGGTGGTATAAGAGTTTACTTAGTTATTATGATTTATAGTTGGGTTCCTCGTGATAAATACGTTTTATGGATATGCACAAAAAACTTGATATAAATTGAAAATTGTTTCTTGACAAGAAGTTTTAAGGTGACTACTCTCAGCATGGCATGGTCCTTCCTGAATTATACGTAGGTGATCAGGCTATGTATATTTGAGGACTAACGATGCTATGCTAATTTTTGTCAAAATAGTCTTATGATTTTAGAATTGCTTACATGAATAATTAGAGAATTGGCGTAGATTGGCGGAATTTCACAATACATAGATTTGATAGATAATTTGAAATCATTCATACAATGGAAACTTAAGAGAAGTACAACGAGAATTATTAAAGGAATAGAGTCTAATCATTGATATTATCCTCCATGCCGTTAAGGTCTTGATTTGTTTCTCCTCCTCTTAAGGCATACACCATTCTACGTGCTTCAATACCTTCAACTTGGATTCCATGGTTTTGATTCTATAATTCCGGGTAATCCCTCCTGTAATGCCCTTGATTCCCACATTCATAGCAAGTGAGGTTTCTCTGGTTGTTAGTAGCAATAGGACTCCAACAATCCCTTGTCAAATGGCAGACTTTCTTGCAATTCGCGCACTTTACAGTACATAGGCCATTATGGTGAAACTTGCACTTGTTGCACAATGGAAGAGTTCCAGTGTACTCCTTCCTTTCACCAAACCCAACGGTATAAGCTATAGCCAAACCTTGCTTATTGGGAGGTTGTTGTTGAGCATGATTGTTGTTATCAAGTTTCCTCTTATTCTCAGCCTGACGTTCAGCAAGGGTGCTGATCTTCTTATCCATCAGTTCAGTTGCCATTTCAATAGCATCCTGAATGGTTTTTGGCTTCGATGCCATAACACTTCCGTGAATCATGTCGGGCAAACCACTGACATATCTCTTAATCTTATCAGACTCTTTAGGAAACATCCTGACATACATCAATGCCAGTTCCTGGAAACATTGATTGTAGCCAATCACATCGGTACCCTTAACGTTTAGATCCCACAATTCAACCTCAAGCTTCTTCATCCTGCCCCTTGGGCAGTACTTGTCGGTCATTTTCTTTTTCCAGGTTTGTCCAAGTCATTGCATATGCAACATCGTGACTAACAGTCCAAACATGGGAGTTCCACCACGTTAGAGCACTTCCAAGAAGAGTACAGGTGGCAAACTTGATTTGGTTTTCCACAGTGCAGTTTTTTATTCGGAACACAGTTTCCATTCTTTCAAACTACTGCATCAACTCGACAACTCCTTCAGTGCCTTTGAAATTTAAGGGTTGACATTTCATGAAGTCTGGGTAAGTACACTCTTAGGCAATGCATTCTGTCCTTCTAACACCCGTTCCTGAATTATGGTTGTCATCACCACTCATAATTCTGTCAGCATTACATGCCGCTAATGCAGCAGTAATGCCTTGGTCGATCATTGCCTTAAGCTAGGCATTGGTGACAGATTTGGTGGTGGGAGTTGTTATGGCTGGTGTTGACCTTGTGGCTCTTTTTGGTGCCATTTTCTTTAAAATCAGAAGAGTAATAAGATTAGTCTAGTTCTAAAATTCTTGCCCCAAGGGTGAAATGTTGCGATATAATATGTTAAAGTTATGTAAGAGTTTTTGGACCATCATGATATTCGTAATGTCTTGAGAAATGTTCTAGTATTTATATAGATAACTCCTATATAAACAAATGTAACGTATACTGAGGAGAAGCTAAGTATATTTATATAAATCTTAGGCAGTATTATACGTAATGAAATATAAACACATATATCGATCATGAATGCATCTAGTCCAATCAGCTATTGCAACAACTAGTGTATGTATGTTGTTAGGAATAATTGTAATACTTAGTTTCTACTAGTAGGTATGTAGTTCCTACTGGTAGAGTACTTAGTCCTGGTAGAGTCAAATAGTTATTCCAGGATAAGGTTTTAGTTAGTTATAGATGAGGATATGCATGAGCTAAATTAGGAAGAGTCATGCATATTATTCTCACGTGTTTTTAGTAGATGCCGGTTAGGGTTTCACCACTACAAAAAGAACCCACGGCTTAGGGAAATAGAGAGATCCAAAAAACACAATTCTCCTTGTTCGTTAATAGAAATCCATAGAAGGATCTTTTAGTTTTTTATCAGTCCTGTTCTTCTTATTAGTTATGTCTATATTCCACGTAGACATTAGCTTTTCTAAGCAAGAGTCTCTCTTGTGTTTAGCTTGTGATTACATAGGCTATTCACCATCCTTAACAGGCAGTAAAGATCTATCTAGAGTGGGATCCAACAAGTGGTATCAGAGCTTGTTGAGAGTCTCTCATAAGAAGAATATTCCTAGATCTAAGATCCTTATAAACCTCACAACCAAACACCTCTCTACACCTTTAAAATGGCAGGATCTGACAATGAAAGCGATGATGCTAGTGTTCATAGTGAAGCCACCATTGCTCAACAACAACAAAACATTCAACCTCAAATCATTACCACTGTCTCAAACAACAATGCAAAGTTTCCTTATTTGAAGAAGGATGAGTATGAGGTCTGGGCTATGAAGATGGAATACTGGATCACAAACAATGATATGAATATCTGGAAGGTGATTCAAAATGGCAACAGCTTGAAAAGGACTGGAAGAGATCGTGATGGAAGGGTCATTATTCTTCCCCCAACGACTGCAGATGAACACATTGCTGTTCAGAGGGAATCAAAGGCAAGAACTACCTTGCTTCAGTCTATTCCTGATGATCATGTGGCTGATTTCCATTATATGGATGATGCAAGGGATATATGGAATGCAGTCAAAGCTAGGTTTGGTGGAAATGCCGAATCCAAGAAGATGAGAAAGTCTATGCTAAAGCAAGAATTTTCAGAAATCTGCTAGGTTCAACAAGAAAAAGGTCAAATGTTACAAGTGTCTTCAAAGAGGCCACTTTGCCAGAGAATGCAGGACAAAGGGAGGAAATGACAAGCAGAGATATTCCTCATTCAAGATTCAGGAGATTGGAAAGAAGGAAGAAGATTACTAACCTTGAAAAACAAAGCGTGACGTGACTTTCTTTCTTTGTGATTTATTACTACAATGTTAAAGACTCTTGAGGTAGATATTCAAAGGATACTCTACTTCTTTTCATCAAGACCAATCTGCAGGGTCCAAGCCTTTTGCATTTGTTTCCGTACCACCAGTGCTAGTCAAAAAGATGTATATGCAGGATAGTCAAGCTACTTCTTATTACCTACACTGCTCCATCAAACTCTAAGACTGGGTCTCACAGATCTGGTTAATGTATTGAAGATGTTCTTCAATCTTTTGTTGCTGATACTGAGCCAGAAAAACAACTGGCTTATGAGATTTTTGAACAGATAGAAAAAATGGATCTGGGAGGAGATGGACTTGGAAATGGAAATGTTGTCTATGCTTTCTATTAGCGTAACAAGTCTGAGCAGAAGCTCGGAAGAAGATTGATTTGATAAAAGAAGGAATCTGTAGGTTCAACAATGAAGTAAGGTCTAGGATGTTCAGTGCTTCAAAGAGGCTACTTTTCCAGAGAATGCAAGGCAAGGGAGGAAATGACAAGAAGAGATATTCCTTATTTAAGATTCAGGAGATTTGAAAGAAGGAAGAAGATTCCAAAGCCTTAATCACTGTTGATACATTGGTTTGATGGATCAGAGCAGATGGTCAGTGTGATGAGTTTATTTACTCCTAAAGAGTTTGGTATGATTGCTGGTTATGATACTGAGGATGCAATTGAAGAAGGTGTTGCCAAGATATACAACTTGATCACTGGAGCTGATACAAAGGAAGCCAGTACTGCAGGTGATGCTGGATAATTTGCTCTCATGGGTGTCACTTTTGAGGTACATAACTGCCCTTTTAGTTGTGACAATAAGTATAATGAACTTCAAAAGCAACATAATGAACTTAATGAATAAAATAGTGAATATTTTATACAAGTTCAAGCTTATAAGAACTCACTTAAAACTTTGGAAAAACAAAAGAGAGTTCTTCAGAAAAATCAGTTGACACTTGAAGACAAGATTAGGGTGTTGTCTATTGAACTAGAAAATACAACTAATCTGCTAAAACATTCTGAAAGAATAAATGCTATTGCTGAGACTGCTAAGAAAGAATTACAGACAAAACTTGATAATCACTTAGTACAAATTGAAAAGTGGAGAACCTCTTCCAAAAACTTGTTCAGATTAATTGATAGTTCCATGTCTGTTAGAACAAAAGTGGGTTTGGGATTTAATAACTATATAAGGGAAAATGAGTTAGGATGGGATGACTCTGCATTTAGTGTATTTACCACTAACTCTGAAGAAGTGGAAGGTAGACCTCTTTTCAATAGGTTTGCCAAAGCTGATAGTATGAAAGCTGTGCCTCCACCTCTTTCTGGAGACTACACTCCTCTATCAGATCACATTGACTTGGATGAATCACAAATGTCTTATGGTACAAAGTCCTCAACCTCTGGTGACTCTAATTCTGTGTCTAATGACTTTGTCTCTTGTGATAACAGTGACAAGTCTTCAGAGGTCAACACAAATGACTTTGCCTCCAGTGATTCTAGTGTCAAATCTTCAGAGCCCAAGTTAAATGATTCTACCTCCTGTGCATCAACTTCCAGTGTATCCACATCTGAGAGTGAAGCTGAGATTGAGTCCAATGTTGGGACACCTATCCAAGAACCCATTATTGTTCAGGATTTACCTAGTTTCTCTTGTAATAGTTCTGATAAGAATGAAAACACTTCTAGGACTTCTTGTAATAAGAATGGTTATTTTAATAAAAAGGCAGGTCATTTTAGGAAAAATGCTTCATCTGTTTCTAAGTTATGTTTTGTATGTGGTAGTAGTACTCATCTTATTAAGGATTGTGATTTTTATGAGAAACAAATGGCTAATAAGACTGTTGGTAATGGGGTGGGACCTGTACATAGTAGGAATAATGTTAATCATCAAAATCAGTTTGTCCCACAAGCTGTACTTCTTAGGACTGGCAAAGTAAACATTCCTCCTGCTAGACCACAACCAGTTCCTACTGGTAAGCCAAAGGTGCCTGCACCAGTTCCTACTGGTAGGCAAAATAGGCCTTTTCCAGTTCCTACTGATAGAGGATATTCTCCATCAGTAACTTCTGGTTGGTGGAAAAGTACTGCTAGACCTATGCCCCATTTAAATAGACCTACAAGTTCTTATTTTCAGACTTATACACCATATGTACCTCAAATGTATTATAATCATATGAAATATGGTGGGGTGAGATGGGCAACTGCTGTTAAGCCCTCAGCAGGTTGTTCTTGGAAAACACATAGAAAAGGTTTATACTGGGTACCCAAGAACAATAGTGGATCTCATACATCTTCATGGACAACCTTTTCAGATCCACAAGGCAGACCCAAGTCATAAATGGCTTGGGTCCCCCTTAGACACTAACTTTTCCCATGTTGTATATTGTAGGAAAATCCTTATTCAGATGCTGAAGATGAAGGGATCTTTGATAGTGGTTGTTCTAGAAGTATGACAGGTAACATGGAAAGACTGGATGACTTTCAAGAATTTCAAGGAGGAAAAGTGACTTTTGGAGGTGGTGAAGGTAGGATTACTGGAAAAGGGACAATCAGAACTCCCACACTGGATTTTGAAAATGTCTACTATGTGAAGGAACTGCAACAATTCAACTTGTTCTCCATCTCTCAGATTTGTGACAAGAAGAATAGAGTTCTCTTCACAGACACTGATTGTCTTGTGCTATCCAAGGACTTCATGCTTCCAGATGAAAGTATGGTGGTACTTAGGGTTCCAAGGAAACATAATCTTTACACCATTAACTTGAATAATCTCAGTCCCAGGGGTAATTTGGCTTGTTTAGTGGCAAAAGCCTCAGTTGATGAATCTGTGAAATGGCATAGGAGGATGGGTCATGTGAACTATAAAAACATGAACAGATTGGTAAAGGGTAACTTAGTTAGAGGACTACCCCCTAAACTTTTCAAGAATGACCATACCTGTGTTGCATGTTGTAAAGGCAAGCAACACAAAGCCTCTTATAAGGCCATTACTGCTGTGAGCTCCATTTCTGAGCCTTTGCAATTGCTTCATATGGACCTCTTTGGTCCTACATCAATTCGAAGCATTGACCACAAATATTACTGCCTTGTGATCACTGATGACTATAGCAGGTTTTGTTGGGTTTTCTTTTTAGAACATAAGGATGAGACCTATCCTATCCTTAAGGACTTTATTAATCTTGTAGAAAACCAGTTGAACAAAAAGGTAAAAGCTATAAGATGTGATAATGGTACAGAGTTTAAAAATGCTCATATTATTGAACTCTGTGGGTCAAAAGGGATAAAGAGGGATTATAGTAATGCCAGAACCCCACAGCAAAATGGGGTTGCTGAGAGGAAAAATAGAACCCTCATAGAGGCAGCTAGAACTATGTTGGCTGACTCTAAGTTACCTACTATGTTTTGGACTGAAGCAGTAAGAACTGCTTGTTATGTCTTGAATAGAGTGTTGGTAACTAGTCCTCATAATAAGACACCCTATGCCTTATTGACTGGGAACATTCCTTCAGTCAGTCATTTTAAACCCTTTGGGTGTCATGTGACCATTCTAAACACAAGTGATCATTTGGGTAAGTTTGATGGCAAGGCTGATGAAGGCTACATTGTTGGATACTCTGCAAGTAATAGAGCCTACAGGGTGTACAATGTGCCTAATAAAAGGGTAGAAGAGACTATGAATCTGAGGTATCTTGAGGAAAAACCTAATGTACAGGGTCTTGGTCATGAATGGTATTTTGACCTCGATTATTTGACTGATACTTTAGGCTATAAACGTGATAAAGCTAACCAATCTGCAGGAACACAAGAAGCTTCAACTAACCCTGCAAGTACACAAGATGCTGATTCAGACTCAGAATGTGATGAACAAGTCATCATTTTCCCTTCTTATCCATCATACAACATTCAAGAGGCTGAGCCTAAAGATACTTCTGGTGATGAAGTTGATGATTCTCCTCTCGATTCTGCTGAAGAAATTTTTCAACAGGAGCTTGCAAGGCTAAAAGGTCAGGAACAAAGAGCCACCTCTGATGCAAAAGATGATGAAGAACTTCAGAAGAGAGCAAGTACAAAACTAGTTCCTCCTGGTAGCATACCAGTTCCTACTGGTACCATCTCAGTTCTTTCTGGTGATACAACGGTTTCTCCTGGCGATGTTTCAGTTCCTACTGGTGGTGTTCCAGTTCCTACTGGTAGTCCAACTGACTCATTCTTTGATGATGAGCCTACAACAAGATTCCCTAGTCCATCAGACCTTGGAAATAATGAACCCTCACCTGGTATTTTCTCTTCTTCTTCCTATGATGATGAGTTTGGTGTTGATCTAAACAATTTAGCATCAACTGTGGAAGTCAGTCCTGTGGCAACTAAGCGAATCAATACACTTCATCCTCAATCTCTGATATTGGTATCATACATTAGCCTGTGGCAAACAAGAAGCAAGGTCAATAAGACTACTACTTATGAATCTGCTTTTATCAGTTATATTCATAACTAGCAGAGAAACAATCATACAAACTTTAAACATTGTCTGTTTGCTTGTTTTCTTTCTTAAGTTAAACCAAGAAGTGTAGCTTATGCCTTTGAAGATCCAAGCTGGGTTGATGCTATACAGGAAGAAATGCAACAATTCAAGTTTCAAAATGTATGGGTTCTTGTTGATTTACCTGAAGGTAAATATGCTATTGGGACTAAGTGGATAATCAAAAACAAGAGAGATGCCAGGGGATGTTGTTATGAAACAAGGGGCTAAGACTTGTAGCTCAAGGACACAGACAGGAGGAGGGCATTGATTATGATGAAGTCTTTGCTCTATTACAATAATAATGAAGGCAATTCAGACTGTTTATAAGCATTTGCCTCTTACATGGGATTAATGGTTTATTCAGATGGAACGTTAAGAGTGCATTTCATTATGGAAGACTTAATGAGGAAGTATACATGTCCACTCAACCAAAGGGATTTATGGATCCTCAACATCCCAAGAAGGTATACAAGGTAGACAAATGCTCATATAGGACTTCATCAAGCACCAAGAGCGTTGGTAAGCAACCCTTTCTACCTTTTCCTAAAACATGGTAATAGAAGGAGTCACCATTGACAAGACCACTTTTTTCTTAAGAGCACAACAGAGATATCATCCCTGTTACAAGTTTATTGATACATCTATCTTTGGAATCTACAAAAAGGCCTGGTGTAATGAATTTGAGGCTTTGATAAAGGGAGAATTTGAAATGAGTGTTATGGGGGAACTAACTTTCTTCCTAGGATTACATGTTCAGCAAAGACCTGATGGAATGTTTATCAGCCAAGATAAGTATGTGCAAGAGATCCTCAAGAAGTTTGATTTGGAGAGTGTCAGGACTGCAACTACACCCTATGAAGCTCCAAAGCCTAAGTCCAAGAATGCTCCTGATAGTCCTGTCAATGTACATTTGTACAGATCCTTGATAGGTTCACTAATGTACTTGACAACTTCAAGGCCTGATATAATGTTTGCAGTCAGTGCTTGTTCATGGAATCAAGTCACTCCTACTATTTCAAATTTAGAAGCAGTGAAGAAGATTTTTTTCAAGTACTTAAAGGCCTACCTAATTGGTCTTATGTACCCTAGAGATTCACACTTTTGTGCTTGAAGCTTAAGTGACCACCGGATTATGCTGGGCAAAAACAAGATAGGAAATCCACAACTGTGGATGTCAGGTTCTGGGGTAGGATGTTGATCTCAGTGACAATGCAAGATAGCAAACAATTGCGGGCTATCTCTTCCACTGAAAGCTGCGTATTTTGCTGCTGCGAACTGTTTTGTGGTCAGGTACTCTGATACAAAATCATTATTGTTAGATTATGGGTATAACTTTAATGAAACCAAAAATCTTTATTGATAACCAAGTACCATTGTCATAGTATAAATAAACCAGTTTTTTCACCAACAACTAAGCACATAAAATTAAGGCACCTTTTCATACGAATGCTAATGAAAAAAAACGTATTCAAGGCTAAAAATACATACTGATGAATAATGTGGACTGATTTGTTAACCAAGGCATTGATGGACCTAGTTAATCATCTTGTGGTTAAACATTGGGAATGCTCAAATCATAAGATTCTCCTGATTAGGGGAGGATTGAAGTCCAAGGGAGGACTGTGTTGTACAAAATTTTTCTAAAAAGTTGGTTTTTAAATTTTTTTTTTAAACCATTTAGTTTTTTTGCTACAATATGTTTCTCCTAGAATATTAACTTTTGTCTTCTGTTAGTTAGTTCCTCTTGCTTGACTGTAGTTCTGTATTCCTACTGATAGTTAATTTTCCCTTTTCCATTTTCTTGTATATGACTTGTGTGAATGCCTCACCTTTTTCAGACTACTGTTTCAAAGAGGTATAATATTTTCTAGTTGCTCTACATGACTAGGGGCCTTAGTTGATTAGATTTTGATGACGTGTAAAGTAGTTCATACAGTTGTAGTTATGGTTCCATTGTTCCACTGTTGACCACTTCCAACTGGTAATGTTAATTTTTCCTCTGGTTGACTTTCTTTTTCTGTTATGTCTCGTCGTGTGGAAATATTAAATTTGATTTTTATCTTCATTAAAAAAGTACCATTACGATATTTTTGGCATTTTTTAATTCTGTCAAAGGTTTCCCTATATAAATGGATAATTACTGTTTTCCTCACATTTTAACAGTTACTTTCATGAAACGTAATGACCAAACTTCCAATATAATAGAGACATTACTTTAAATAAATTAAATTACCACTCTAACCATATCAACTCTCAATTGCTGATCAACACCCAGCACAAAATCTCTAACCCTATTTCAAAAATCATCCAATGTCCGCACTAGATACAGGATGAAACACAACAAAGTGGGTTATTTGCAAAACCCTACAGAAGTTATGATTAATCATTAAATTCTTGAAACTTCTTGAGGCTTCTCACATAAGTATGCTCTCAGCACAAATAACCGCCATCATCTTTTGACTCATTAATCAAACAATTTTGGTCTACGTCTACACATAGGTCGTCTTTAGAAGTTAGTCCCCCAGCTACCTAGCTACCATTGATGAGACTCCCTACACCATTACTGAGGACTCAGTAAGAAGTCAACTTCAATTAGCTGATGATGGTGGTTTTTGATGATTTTAACCCATTGTGCGGAAATCTATTATAAATGGGATAAACCTTGGTATGTCACGAAAGGTCAAGTTAATCCTTTAACAAGAAAAGTTTTCAACTCAATGGCGAGGTTTTTGTTCACGAACCATTCTCACTGCTCAGTACCAAGTTCTGGTAGGTAGGATAATTTGGTAGCTCACTAATGTTTCTCTTATTTAGTTTATCTGAATGGGAGAAGATTTAACTGGTCTAGCTACATTTTTAAGGGGATGGTTAGTAACATAGGAAATGCTAAAAAGTTCTTAATGTATCCTAATTCTTCTAACATTTTGGTTAAGAAAAACTAGTTCTAACAATAACAATACCATGTGTACAACTATCTATAATACTTTTTGCTAATATGAGCTCAACTTTGAGGGGCAAACTATGCAACCGTTTAGCTGCTATGCTTCCCTAAGATCAAGTAGTGAAGGTCAGGGGCAGCTGCACAAAGCTATCCCACTCCCATACCTGAAACCTATCTGAGCCTATGTCCAGAACCTACTGACCAACCTCAAGAACAATGTGGAAGATGAACCTTTGGGAGGTTCTTTCCATGCATCTCCACCAAGGTCCACTCAAGCTCCCCCTGCAGGTTACACTTCAGGAGGTGCAGAGGACCTTATTACTCTAACTGCTTTGTCCTTAGTAGTTTCTACTTGTGTGCAGAAGGTAACTTCTTTGGAAAACTTGAGTTTCAAGGACACAAGCAGCTATTTAAGGATGTGTAGAAAGTTGTCAAGCAATGTCAAAAGCATTGGAGGTAAACTCAAGCCCAAGAAAAGGAAGGTGGTTGTGAGTGATTCTGACCAAGAAGAAGGAGGAGAGCAAGCTGTGGATTTGGATGCTCTAATTGCATTGGCTAATGCAGCTGTGACTGTTGACTCCAATATTCCTCCTTGTGGTCCTTCTAATAATCCTGCTGCTAGTTCTCATATTCCTACTGATGTTCCTACTGGTGGTGACTTTGCTCCTTGATATCATTCTACATCAACATACAAGATCCGATCAAGGAAAAGTGTTGCTAACCCTTTTTCCCCACTGTTTCCGAAAGACTAAGAAGCAATTAGCAGATGAGAGGCTGAGTGAAATTGAAGCTGCAAGATTAGAAGGTCTTGAGAGGGAAAGATATGAGAAAGAAAAAGCTGAAATTGCAAGACAGGATGCAATTTATGCAAAGAAGTTGGAACAAGAGGAAGAGATGTCTGTTTCTCAGAGGGAGACCAGACAAGCAGAGGTTCTTTCATATGCAAAGCATTATTCTGATGCAGATTGAAGTCATCATGACTCAAGTCATGGCCAAGCAGGCCATTCTTCTACTCTTCTCGGGTGCAGATGTGAATGATGATAATTTTGCTGAGAGGATGGTTGCATTAATCAATCAAAGGAAGAGAGCATTTGCTGAACAAAAGGCTAAAGAGAAGAGGGATAAACCAATGACACCTGCTCAACAAAGGGAATACATGAGAGTATTTGTCAAGAATCAGAGTACCACCATTTACTCTACTGGCTGGTCTATGAAATATGTGAAATCCTTGTCTGATGAGCAACTCATAGCTGAGTTTGAGAAGATCAGGATGACTGTGGCAGATCTTAAGTCTCACGAACTCCGAAGGACTCTGAAAAGAGCTGGTGAAGCTCTGGAACTAGATACTTCAAAGAAGCAAAAGTCTACTGAAGCCCCTATTCCATATGTGCCTGTTGTTCCCCAACCACCAGTTGTTTCTTCTTCACCCAAATCTTCTGGCACAAGAGGAAAGTCTCTTGCATGAAATCGTCTAACTAAAAGCCCAAAATTCTTGTATACGCTTAATATATTTGAGAATTTCGATGACGGATGATAAGACATTCGATCAAAGTTGTTTATGATAAAAGGAGAGACACTGCTGATGAGGCTACCTATTCTTTGGTCTGCTCAGCTGGATTAGGAGGTGAGCTCTACTTACCTCTGGGAGAAATTAATGCTCTTTACAGGTTGGATCAGGCTACAAACATTTTACCACTCTAAAGGCGATCCTTCATATAGTGGATAGACATGTGATCAATTGAAGTTGTATGGCCATGGTGGTCACATACAAGAAAACATCCTTGTTTCTGGTGCTTAAGGATTGATGTTATGTGAGGTGATCTTCAGGTGTTGATAGATTCCAAGAAGGTGGTACGGGTTCTATCGTTTGAAGGATCAATCTCATGTCATATTAGAAGTTTGGAGGCTTAATACTCATTCCAATGTTCATAGAACTTGAGAACAGTTTCTAGGAGAGGTGTTGTACATTTTGCAGATGTATCTTATCCTCTTCAGTGAACTCAAAGGAAAGGATGCTCAAGCACAAGTTGGAGATTGATAATGATGTTGTGGGCAATGACCTGACACAGCAAACTGCTGAGCAATTTAGTTCGGTTCATCAAGAAATCAAATTGCTGCTTCCCAAGTTTCTCCTGTTTGATCATGGTACTCTGTAACTCTATCATATATATTCTAACTTTTTGCTGTGTCCAAACGCTTTTTTTGATATATCAACTCTATTTTGTGAGTTTTGTCTTACAAGGTTTTCACTTTTTGTTTTTAGTAACAAGTGTTTTTGATAAAAGGATTTGGCAACTGACAAGCTTTGTTAATATATTCAAATAATGCTTATGAGTCTTTTGTGTGCAAAGTTTTTATGTTTCAGGCACACAGGTCCAAAAGTAAACTATATTTCAGTTTGGGTGATTGGTTAAACCACCACACAACAAATGATGTTCACACTCACCGATGTCTCACATACAAGAAAGAGTTTGATTCACCATGAGGGTACGCTTCTATGGTGAGACTCTCAAATCCGAGATAGCTTTAATAGTTTGCTCCAAAAAACTATAGGGTCTTTAACTCACTCCATGCTTCATTAATTGCTGAGAGTTAAATTGATCTCAATTACCTAGGTCCTCATCATGGCTAGAAATAATTGAAACTATGGTTTCAATTCCCATGACCATTTATGGCTACAATGAATTGATTAGCTGTAATGTTTGCTTAAACATAGGTCCACATCAACCTCACACACAAGAATGTGTATTTTAATTGATAGTGTTAAATACAGGCCAATGTTTTGAAGTACCAATTTAGTTTGAGATGGATTGCAATCCCACCCATGGTAGCAACCTTTTCTGGGTCCCAAAGATTACCTATCCTGAGCAAACGACTACAATTGAAAAGACCTATAAAAACCCGTTTTATGGCTGAGAAGATTTGCCAAAAATCATTAGGGTATTCCAAATTCACCATGATTCATGTACTAAGAGTTGGACTGGTTACAAATTCAGCCAGGTTATGTCATGATTCCACCAAAGAATAGCCTAGCCCATGAGTGAGTATCTACATGGTAAAGGTTCATATCAAATCTATCATGTTGCTATCGGTGTCCAAAGTCTGTTGCTTGGTTCAAGATTCCTGAAGGTTCTTCAATGTTGCTGACTTTTGGATGTTCAAGTTCAACACAGTGCTACGAAAGACTGTAAACTATTAGGTTCAAAAAGAAACTAATTCTGCTTGACACAATATCTGTCTCAACATGAACATCTTCCTCAAAATAGGTTTCTTGAGGGAGTTCTATAAAAATAAAGATTTTGCTACCCTCGAACATTCAGCTGATATGTGATGAATATTAAAGTATGTAAGTCATGACTCAAGTAGATCAGATGTTGCTTGCAAAGTTCATAATTCAAAACCTCAAGGTTCAATGACTGAAGATCTATCTAGAAACTGGAAATTAAATAGTCAAATTTCAGTTAAGGGGAGGAATTGTTTAGGAATAATTGTAATACTAGTTTCTACTAGTAGGTAGAATGTTCCAACTTGTAGAGTAGAATTCCTACTGGCATTATGTAGTTCTTCTAGTAAGGTTATTACATAGTTAGTCCTGTAGCTACGTCTAGTTCTTACTGTAGAGCACTTAAGTCCTGGTAGAGTCCAAAAATTATTCCATGATAAGAATTTTAGTTATTAGTAGATGAGATATACATGAGATAAAACAGGGATTGTCAAGCATATTATACTCATTAGTTTTAGTAAATGCCGATTAGGGATTTCACCTCTTATAAAAAAAACCCACGGCTTAGGAAAGCAACAGATACAGAAAAAACAATTCTCCCTTGTTCGATAATAGAAATCTATAGAAGGATCTTTAGTTTTTTCAATCGATGTTCTTCTATATTAGATGTGTCTATATCCGCGTAACATTAGGCTTTTGTCCAAGCAAATACTCTCATGTGTTTACTTGTTAATACGTAGGCAAATCATCATCCATAAACAGGCAAATACAGAGCTATCTAAGTGGGATCCCAACAGTAAAGACCATAAAAATGGTAGTGAGTCTATGGCACGTATGTAACGTGATAGACTAATCGATTCTAATTAAAATCCTCGAATGAATAGATAAAATGGAGCAAGAAAGTTAAGATGGTCGAATTGAGGTAATAAAGACCCTATAACACTCAAAGAGACACTAAATGAAGGAATATTGAAAAATACACCGGGTACGTGGAAAAACTATGAAATCTCAATAAATGATAATAATAAGAATGTCTAGTAGAATATTGAATGCGAAAAGTAATGATTCGAAGTCGAATAGTTTTATATACAGCAATGGACATTGTAATGATTATGTAAAATAAATAAAAGCAGCTATAATCCATGATGAGGAACAAGGAAAACACCTGCAGGAAATGCAGGAATGTAATAAATGAGCGGCTCAAACGTGTAAAGACAAAAAAAAAATAATGAAATATTGAAGACTCGAGTTGACGAACATGGTTATAAGATACTGTTCATCATGTTGGTGATCAAATAAAAGCATTAATATTTTTATAAGGCTGGCAATATGATAAGTAATCGATATGCGTCTAAAATATTAATGAATAGAGCTCATGTGATGTTGAGATTTTAATACTGGATATAAAATGTATGAAGCATGCTAGTGAATTTTAATGCTTAAGCATATAAGAAAAGTTCTCACTACTTAATTGTATTGAATTAATTATGTTTTGGGCATATGTTTTATAATCGCATTGGTGTGCCAAATAAAGAATTTTACCTATTGAATGCATAAAAATTAAATTTGAAACAAGACAAAGTTTATCTTAGCTATGAAATTAACATCTTAAGGATGAAATCTATGTGCATCATCAAAGACAAAGTTATATATTTATATGAATAAACAACTCTCATGTAGGTCACATGATGTTGGAAAGACTCCCTTGATTTATAAAGATGGTGATCACAATATCCATTTAGATATGTCATACTAAAATGTGTATGAACCATTAAATTTTCACAAATGGTCATACATGATGTTGGTAATGAATAACTTATAAAGTTCAATGATATACTTGAATGAGATGTATGACGTATGGATATGCGAACAACATGTGTAGAGAATGTTTATTCACTTGATTCTATCAAGACACTTTAATGTGCATTTCAGAGACTAAATGATCTTTTTCCCTTGCCATGGTTTTGTCCCCACATGGTTTTCCGGCAAGGTTTTTAATGAGGCAACATCCTCGAGCATATAAAGGATTTATGTACTCTTTTTCCTTCACTAGATTTTTGTCCCACCGGGTTTTATCAAGTAAGGTTTAACGAGGCATATTCCTCAAATGGACATCCAAGGGGAAGTGTTATGGATAAATAAGGAATGGATGTTCATATCTTTTATTATTGGTTAGTAATCTTATTAGTTTTTGTATCTTTTGGAATACCCATCTTGTATCGATATATGCATACCCTCCATTGTGAGATTTAATAATATAATTCTCCATTCATTCTATCACGTGTCTTATTTTTATTCTTTACTTTATTGTTTCACAACAGTAAACTGATAATTTATTTAGAATTTAACAAATAAAGTTTTATTAATTGACCCCTATTTTTTAGTTCTTTAAAAAATCAACGCGGGTATTGTACTATTGTTATATGAAATTTAGAAAGGTTTGAACAAATTACTTCAATTTTAACATTTTATTAACTAATGAGAAAGTTTCATTTTGCCACGTGACAAAAGTAAGCACTACCATTGGTTCAATTATATTTGCTTCAACATGATTTTTCAAAATTTTAAAAATCTCTTACATATAAAGATTCCTTATAATATATATTTTTAACAATTTTAAGCTATTTACCATAAGTTCCCTTTTTATCTAATCTTAGCCTAATTTTCTTATTGTAGTATTTTTAGTTAAGACATTGTCTATTATTTGTACTACATATAAAACACGAAAAAATTAAGATATAAAAGTTAATAATTTAAAAATGTGTAATGTTATTAAACTAACATATTTTTACTTATAAAATGCAACACAATATATTAAATAATTAAATATGTCATTACAATATAAACCACTAACTTTATACACTCTTACTTGCAACACATCATATATGCATAAAAAAAAGTGTACACATAAATTAACGCTATCATACACCATCGCTGTTATGCACAGTAATCGTCTAGTAAATAAAAATTAAAGCGAAAATGGCATCTATTTAAATCTGTTTTATAAACAAATTGATTAGTCACATTATGACAGACGAATATACACATACATAATCTCTTTTGCTCTTGATTTGTGTTCTTGTGCCTAGACACAAATTGTTACTCTTCTTGTATTATCCCAATAGAGATTTCGTACGACCCAGGCATATAGAGGGTCGAAATACTTTATACAGAAAGTGAACTCAACACGATACAAGCAAGATATCCAGGATCATCACACACCCTAAACATCTAACAGTATCATCTCAAACGAATTTACGTGTAACTAAAGGAAGAAAATAAGAACCTCTAATACTAAATTTTCATCTCCAGCTAAGGGAGTCACAATTTTATGTAATCTGTAACGTTTCATGAATATAATATTTTAGTCTTATGCAAGATTTTCAACTTTATAATGTATTATACGCATAAAATATAAGTTAATGAAAACATCTTACAAACGGTGATGGGTCTGAAAACTAAGCTCTATCCCTGTGCGTAGGGCCATTCCTATGTGCTAGAGGGAGGACCTCTTTATGTTTGGTTTTTGTTGTCGAAAGTTTGACCAGCGATAACAAGTTTTTGGCCAAAAACAAAAAGTTGACCCACTTCATTCGCTGATCGAATCATCCTTGCTTCGGGGGAACAACAAAAATTACCTTCTCACTCTTTCCTTTCTTGGGTGCTACCTTTTTCTTTCCAAGGGATGAGGTTGGGGTGTAAAACTAGTTCTTATGTCAATATTTAAATTTTTTACTAATTTCTACCTAGTGCTTCTAACTATACCTTCTATAAGGGAATACAAATGCTGGATTAACAGTGTTTACTTCAAAAGGTGAAACAAGAATGTAAGAAACACTAATTGGGGGTGCTCAAAAGTTGTGATGGAGTGATGGGTAACAGGGTAAGGAATTTGGTATAGCCCATTAAGCATGGAGCAAACATACTTGATCCGAAAACATCACTTAAAACCTTATTGATGGATTTTATTGTAATTATAATTATTCAAAAAAACAAGTTACTAATTAAATTCTGTAGTATTATTCTAATTGACTCAAAATAAGAAAAATCAAATATAAATATATAATTTAGTGAAAGGGCCAAAGCAAAATACCGTGACTAACTTGCTTCTTCTGTTGTGTAGTCATCTTTTTTTCCTATTTTATGCATCGTACTTTTGAATTACGTTTATTGTGCGTATCTTGTGACAATTTTACCCCTTCATGTTAATAAGAGTGTCGATAAATGCAATGGGCAAATGTCACAAAATACACATAATATACGAAATTCATAAGTATAATGTATAAATAGGGGGAAGTTAATTACATTTTCGTGTCCCTTGGCCTTTAATGAATTGCTTGTTTTTAAGTAACTTATGATTAACATTTTATTTTGAAAGCATAAGCGAAGAAAATAAGCAATCCATAACTGCTGCTCTAACTTGACACTTGAAGACATTTGACCTTTCCATTGGGTATTTATTATACGTTTACAAGAACAATTATTTAATTTTCGTGTAATGTTTGTAACTAAACCTCTACACTACTTTGGTTCATACAAATTCAATATGATATTGCAAACTGTTATTTTTCTGAAAGGCTGATATATAATTTTCTTAAAATGATATACATTAGATGTCAAACGGATGAGTCGAGATGTTATTGATGTACATGAGACGTTAAACGGGTGAGTCGATGTTGTTGTACAATTACGACAACAAACCCGAAGTTCGATCGCGGAACGCTAGATCGCGAGTTGTATCGAGCACAAGTAGCGAACACGAGAGACTACAAAGAACCGACAAGAATATGCACACGTTATACCCTCGTACCAAACCTTTATTAAATCCCTAATAAAGCTATTACAACGAGGAAGAAGAATGAATAACTAGCATCCCCCTCATCTCTATTTATAGGGATGAGGGGATAGAAAACTTTCCTAAATCAAATAGGAAACTCCTTGCCTTGCAAGGCAAGCTAAACAATTCCTAGTTTAAGTCTAATCCTAATCTATATTACAACGTACACTTAAGTCTCTAAACTATGTTAAGTTTACTACTAATTTTCCTACAATTTCCACCTTAGGAGTAACACTTAAACATAATCGATACTCAGCATTTTTTCCTCGTGCTGGAACCTCAAATCGGGGACCACCTTGTCGACCAGGCATTGTACTTCAGTAATTTCCCTAGATTAGCTTTCATAGACTCCTTCACTCTCTTTTTTCAGCAACATTACCCTCTGCACCTTCTTGACCAGGTACTCCGGTTACCATAATGTTTGCCCCCACCTTTATACCAAGGTGTACCTCTTCATGCTCCTTTACCAAGCAGTCCGTGTTTGTCTTTTCTTCAAGTTGCTTATCCTCCAATCGTCTTTGAGCCACTGCAGCATCATCGTTACTAACCTGAAAAACCTCAGCTTCACGATCCCCTTGAGCTCCCTGCAGTTCCACCTCAAACCAAATACGTTTTACATCTTGTACTCCATGGACTCCTGTTTTAACATCAGGACCAAGTTGTTTGAACCCAACTTGTTTGTGACCAAGTTGTTTGAACCCAACTTGTTTAGAACCAAGTTGCTTTAATCCAACTTGTTTTGAACCTCCATGATTTTGTACACCAAAAGTCATCACTTTTGCTTCCAAAGTATACACACAGTTCTTTTTCCTGATCCCAGTCATCATAACCCGACAACCTTTGATTACCTTGATTCTACCCATCTGCATCTTCACAGTATAACCCTCTTTTTCAAGAGTACCCAATGAAATCAAACTTCTTCTTAACCCTGGAACATACCTGACATCCTCCAGTATAAAACTTGATCCATCATGCAACTGTATCTTCACTTTCCCTGTCCCTTTGATAGTGCATGTCCTGTTATCACCTAACTGAACCGAATCACCATCAACAACCTTAAAGTCGTACAAGAAGTCCCTCTTATGTGTCATATGATAAGACCCACCTGAATCCATTACCAATTTAGTCATCTCATCATTCCCGACTACCACTAGGGCTTCTCCAAAGTTGGTGTTACCCTAATTATCAAAAGAATTAGAATCCTGATCACGCTTACTCTTCTTGACGAACCCACTTGACTTCTTCTTTGGACAGTCTCTCTTCAGATGACCCTCTAAATGATATATGAAGCACTTGAGTTTACCAGTTCTACCCCTTGACTTAAACCGTGAACTTCTACCAGAATGAGCTTTACCTGAATGATCTGACCTTCCTCTTACATATAACCCGTCATCAGCTTCTTCCTTTGTGCCTTCAGTTCTTTTCTTCAACTCCTTTGAATTCAGAGTCGCCAGAACATCCTCCATTGTCAAGGATTCCCTCCCATACAATAATGTCTCCATAAAGTTTTCATAAGACGATGGCAATGACGTAAGTAACATAAGTGCCTGATCCTCATCCTCAATCTCGATATCAATGTTCGCTAAGTCAAGTATCAACTTATTAAACTTATCTATATGATCACCCAGTTTCGTAACTGGACTCATATAGTAACGTGTAACAACTCTTCTTCAGGAGATAGTCTGTTTGCTAAGGACTTAGTCATATACAGACTAGTTAGCTTCGTCCAAATTCCTACAGTAGTTGTTTCCTTGGTAACTTCCCGTAAAACCCGGTCTCCTAAGCATAAAATCAAGGTACTGTATGCCTTCTTCACCAAAGCAGCTTTTTCACCTTCTTCCATGTTCGCGGGTAATGTCTCTAATGCAGCATCACATCCCTGATGTTACCATATAAAGCACGATACTTTATTTCTATAACCCAAAGTCATTTCTCCCATCAATTTTTTTTTCGATGTCTTATAGAACTAGCCATTCTTCTTATACCTTGCTAAAAACCTTATCAAGTTGTTTCTTAACCAACTTTACCGACAAGCCTTACAAGCCGTGTGCAATATACCTGTTGTTTCTATAAACCCTTCTTGCAAATCGAATTAATTAGAATAACCCCTAACCCTCGATTTCGAACAAGCAACCCCGATCATAAGCTTAAACCCTAAGCACCAAAGCAGCTTTTTCACCTTCTTCCATGTTCGCGGGTAATGTCTCTAATGCAGCATCACATCCCTGATGTGCCATTAAAGCGCGCATCTTTATTTGCCATAACCCGAAGTCATTCTTTCCATAGAATTTCTCGATGTTAAACCTAGTTATAGAACTAGTCATTCTTCTTTAACCTTGCTAAAAACCTTGTCAATTTGTTTCTTAACCAACTTTACCGACAACTCTCACAATCCGTGTGCAATATACCCGTTGTTGTTAAAAACCCTTCTTGCAAATCGAATTAATTAGAATAACCCTAAACCCTTGATTTCGAACAAGCAAACCCGATCGTAAACTTGAAACCCAAGCAAACCACGATCGAAACTTGAACCATAAGAAAAAAAATATACTCGCAACAAGATACCTTCGAACACTCAAATTAAAAAAAGTCCCAGGTTGAAGTCGTTTTATAAAACCTAAACGAATACCTTTTGAAAAACCAAAAAGACAACAAAATCTTATCAACTTTGTAGTTTTGTTCCTTCACGTGAGATAAAAGGGTAAAACCTTAAAAAGACTTTTATTGCAACTTCTTCACGTGAGTTTTAATTAGAACCTTAAAATCAATCTCTCTTCAATCAACTGATCGATACAATAACCAATTCGAAATCGGAAACTGAACCTCGATACTTCGAACGACTCGCAACCTCGATCTAGTACTCGATCTTTGGAGACCATAATTAACCTATGGCTCTTGATACCACTTGTAGTACAATTACGACAACAAACCCGAAGTTCGATCGCGGAACGCTAGATCGCAAGTTATATCGAGCACAAGTAGCGAACACGAGAGACTACAAAGAACCGACAAGAATATGCACACGTTATACCCTCGTACCAAACCTTTATTAAAACCCTAATAAAGCTATTACAACGAGGAAGAAAATGAATAACTAGAATCCTCCTCATCTCTATTTATAGGGATGAGGGGGTAGAAAACTTTCCTAAATCAAATAGGAAACTCCTTGCCTTGCAAGGCAAGCTAAACAATTCCTAGTTTAAATCTAATCCTAATCTATATTACAACGTACACTTAAGTCCCTAAACTATGTTAAGTATACAACGTACAGCAGATATTATATACATGAGACGTTAAACGGGTGAGTCGATGAGATATCGATAAACACGAGACGTTTAACGGGTGAGTTGATGTGGTATTGATATATATGAGACCTTAAACCGGTTAGTCGATGTAATATTGATATACATGAGATGTTAAACGTATGAGTCGATGTGATATACATGAGAGACATTTAAGGGGTGAGTCAAGGTGGTATTGATATACCTGAGACGTTAAACCGGTTAGTCGATGTGATATTGATATACATGAGACGTTAAACGGATGAGTCGATGTGATATTGAAGAGCTAAGAAACGATTACAAAGAGAAAGTGGATCAATGATACAAATCATCCAATCATACCAATAAATGCTTAATTTTGAGTTCATATGAGCGATTCAACCATACGACAGTCTTGATATCAGCTCATCGGGTGTGAATATGATAATGCAAATTATACATTAATGTAAAACATGTACTAGATTTTACCCTTAATGCTTAATAGAGTATGTTTTAATTTCATAAATATATCATCCATCATAGGATACTAAATCATTATGTATTAGTATTACAGTAGTTTGT
>BQNB010083662.1:10785-23826 GCA_026074375.1 Tanacetum coccineum | reverse complement strand
AAAGTTATTTTTGTTTAATTTTTAGAATTTTTAATTTTCCTAACTTTTGCAGAAAGCCATGATTACATTAGTACATACATTATATCTTTATTGCTTTCTTAGGATTTTATTTCATGATTAATAGGGTTGTATATTGTTACCCATAAAGATTCAAGCCTAAAACTAACGATCCGGAGGTCGGGGAGGATAGAAATAAAAGTAGGCCATATTATTAGAGAGAGAAAGGAAAGAGTGTGTGTGTTTTCTAGAGAGAGAAACAACACACACTTATGAACAAATGATTATCCTCACCCTCCTATGGAAGTATAGGAGGGTATATATACGCCTACTATCCTATATTGACGTTTCTAGTCCTTGCGTATCTAACAAATACTAATCTAATGTAATTCCGTATAAGTCGACATATTTTAAGGCTAACAATCTTCCCCCAATATGTGGACATACGGAATTACTTACAATGTTCCTAACAAGTACATATACAACATAATATAATGACATCCAAGGCGCTTCCAATGCTGAAGATGACGTCTTTGTCTTCTAGTCTTGATACTTGTACTTCAGCTTGGATCTTCAGTGTCTTTACTTGTACAGGAACCATTATACTATGCATGAGTTGGATTAACTTCCCCCCAATTCATGCAGCATGTCTTTAAAAGCTTTCTTCATAGACTCCTTTTTGGCGAAGTTTCTGAATCAGCTTCCCCCCAAAC
The DNA here is from genome assembly GCA_026074375.1 of Tanacetum coccineum. Lineage (NCBI taxonomy): Eukaryota > Viridiplantae > Streptophyta > Magnoliopsida > Asterales > Asteraceae > Tanacetum > Tanacetum coccineum. The sequence continues at coordinate 23,116 of BQNB010083662.1, read as the reverse complement.
CAACATCCGTATCTTAAGCAGATTCTAAAACATTATTGTAGCTTGAACGATATTCTAACATTGACATTCAAAGTGCACAACGGAATTTTGTAGAAGAATCATCCAATACTTGAAGTACACACTTTATCCCTTTTCCAAAGTTGAAACCAGAATCAATTAAGATCCGGAAATGCACTTTTCTTCCTCCAGGATAGTGCTGATGTGAATTGCTACACCAAAGTCAACTAAGTCCCGAGTGTGAGCAATTGACATTTAAGAAGTCATCCTTCACGTGTGTACATCTTACATCAACTAATACTGCTTCTATACTGTATCCTGACATTTAATCTTGGACAATATCTGTTTGAGGGAAATGCAAGAGATCAGCAATAAATCTTCTCACGTTGTAGAATACTTCACACACTATACTAAGTTAAGTAGTATATACTACTTCCCCCTGGAAGTTGACCTGATTACATCAAAGTATCAAAGTACACGTATTCCCCCATGATGGTTTCGAACTCTCAGAAGCATCATTGACGTGTATGACTATATACACAAGAAGTTCTTGTCATAAGCAACAATCTTGAAAATTTATGAAAGACATTGAAGAACTTTGAAGGATTTTGCTTAGACCGTGAAGTACCATTGACGTTTTGTAGCTTCAAATATCCCGTGAGAGTTGCTGATCACATCTCAACCTTTTAACTCTCTAGCTAACTTACAAACCTCATATTCTCTCGGCTATTGCTGTGACCACATGGTGAAGTAAACCCGATATACCAAACCTGAAACTGAAGTAAAATCTCCTAAATTTGTTACTTAAGAAATGCAAACCGAACACGATGATTTATAGTGGTTCGGTCACGAAGCACCTTTTCACCCTACTCAACTCCCAGAGTACCCAACTCGGAGAGTTACTTCTCTAGTTAACAAGTCCCTTTGGCCGGAGGTAAAACCGTTACACTTTCGCTCTGTATATCAATTTCCGACACTAAGCTAGATGTCGAGTTCTAATCTTAGCTAGAACCAATCTATCACGACTTCACAACTTTCACGACTTCATAACATAATTTCACAACTACACAACTTCTTCACGCCTTAGTATTCTTCACTACACTACTTCACTACTTCACTTCACGACTTCACTACCCTTCACAACTTTTCTATACCGCACTTCACATCTTCACTTCAGCTAGACACTACTTTGATCACACCGATCTATCTAAACTTCCTATGATCACCACGAATATACAAACTATACACTCATGATCACCTTGATCAAGTCTATTACACAAGTTTGGATACACGGACTCGATCATATACATAATGTGAATGTAGACATGTTCTCGAATGCAACTAACTACATATCATAACTTACGTATCTTAATGATAAAGAAGGTTTTTCTTTTGCCACTGACATGGATGGATGATTGAATACATTTTAAACAAAACTTATAATATAGTAAGTGATCAAGGAAAGGGTTTTGAAAAGGAGGTTTTTGATCAGAGAATCTGTGTGCAAAGAGGGTGAGAAAAATATGTGGGAAAAAACTGTCCACTATTTTATAGGAAAAAATATTAATTTTTTATTTGGGCGGTCCCTTATTTATACATGGGCGGTCCCCTTAATTACGGCTGGTCCCCTTAATTAATTAAGGGGGCCGCCCATTTTTCAGACGCTTCATTTTTTGTCTTTTTGTGGGGAAGGTTTTTTTGAAACTTTCTAGCCATTTTTGGGTAGAAAATTTGAATTCAAAATGTTTATTTTGAATAAAATATTTCTTATAAATACAAAAATGTTTTGTATATGTTTTTAAAAAATGTTTGTCCCATTTTATAGAAAAATGCAAGGTTTGGAAAAATAAAAAATTTCTTTGATCATTCAACAATCTAAAGTTTGTTTGTTCATACCTTTAGTGATTTACGTCGGGTGCGAACTTAAATTTGTTATTGAAGAAAACATGAGACGTCGAAAGATGTTGACGTATGAATTGATGATTTGTGATTACGAGTAACTTAAGCACTTTACGTTATGTGTTATAAGTTACATGTTTGTCATCACCAAAACATGAAGAGAATGTATAGATTAAATATCGTAATGTAATATTTCTACCAACATGCTGCATTCATATTTCCTATCAGATTGGAGGGGAAAGTTAACCAAAATGCATTAGCAGATACTGGGTCGGATATTAACACCATGCCTTATCGAATCTATGAAACGTTAGGAAGAGAAGATATGAAGAAGATTGATAGGGGAATCACGATGATAAATCATACCCAAGCAGAAGCTATGGGGAAACTCTCTAATGTTCTTTGTCAAGTGGGTGAAACTACAATGATTGCAAAATTCCTTATCCTAGATATACCAATCGATCGTGATGCACCAATAGTGGTTGGTCGGGGATTCTTTTATATGATGGGTAGCATACTTAACACCCCAGAAAGACTTTTCTCAACCTTTGATGGAGTCTGTCATCAAACCTTCAGAGCCATAAGATTCGATGTTCTAAGAACAGCTAAGAGTGATAGTGATGATGAGGAGGAATATGTGATCAAGAGGAATAAGTTTGGAGCACCAAAATATAGCTCGAAACCCGCTCCATATCTAAACTGTACCAATCCGGAGGATCGATCATCAGCTATACAAACAGTAACTAACCCGTTCTGAAAAATTAGTGTTTGGAAGAAAGCAGTTAGTTTTCTTGGTTCATTACCCGTGCCATTAAAACAAGTCAACTAGAAACATGATCATAATGGATGCTACACTAACGAAGAAGAAGCAACATGACAGTGGCGTATGGAAATAAGACTAATTGATCCGTATGGGAACATCTATCTACAAGGATTCACAACAAAGAAAACGGATCAAAAATTATCAAAGTACCACAAGTTGAGTGATATCATGTCACCCAACTGGTTTATGGAGTAAAGTACTAGATCAACTTGGAATAAAGCAGTAGCTATATACTCCCGTTTTATGTTTTATGTTTTAAAAATAAAGTCATATGTATAAATCCACAATGGGTTACATTTGATGTACGGATATTAATCCAATATATGATATATTAATATTAAGCTAATATGATGGATTGAGTTTATGTTTAAATTATGCGTATAATGTAAGATTGTGTAATCAGTAATAAAAAAATATAAATAAGGGAAGTACGCCGCACTTCTGGAAAGTGCGCCACACTTCAAGGCAGTTTTTCATAAATAAACTTACCAAACACGATTCTGAGGCATTATTATAAAAAAACACACATACTCAAACACAAAACCGTTGGGTTTTTCACAAAACCAGGGGAAAAGTGTCAAAAATCAATCCATCAACCTACTAATCATGCCTAGGGTATGTTAATTTCATTCCTTATAATTGTTTATCATTAATTTGTTTAAATTCTTGATTATTAGGGCTAAGTATAATTAGATTAGAAAAACCTTAATCCGTGTTTTATATGAGCAATTAACCCTTAGAATTATGATAATTATGAGTTGTTTAACTCATGCATGCTTGATATTGATTAAATCTGATAGTGCACTGTTCATATTATGAATTTATATTTAAAATTAATTATTGAAAAATCATAAAAGTTCGAAATTATTCTTTTTCAGCCTAGAAAGTACGCCGGTTTTGCCCCAAAACCGCCACACTTTGCCCCCTTTTCCCAGAAAGTACGCTGCACTTTAGGGAAGTGCGCCGCACTTTCTACATCAGAAAGTTACAGAATGTTCCAAAAAACCATAAAAACATTCACCAATCATGCTGAATGATTTCTAACATAACTATAACTTTATTGTTGATAGTTTTTTATGTGTAGACTTCAGGAACACACGACGGATAAGTCGGATTGTCATGATCCAAATGCCCAAGACAACACGAAATAGTGGAAGAGGTTTTGCTTCCACAAGTTCATTACTTAAAGAAACTACAAGGAAGGCTAGGCGATTGGTGTAACGAAACAAACATATATTAGGTTTAACAAAATGAAAGGATAGGCTCAGTAGGTTGTACTAAATATGTGTGAACATAAGGGTTTTCCCTAGGATTTTGACTGATCAATGTGAAAAGTCAATATACATAAATAGATAACATAAACGGATGGGCTATTTTGGGTTAATCCTAAAATTTGCCTTTTATCACAGCTATACCGATTACACTAAGTTACCTCATTGCAATGTGTGGAAACTAAAAGGGGAGGTTGAATAGTTACACGGTTAATTTACGTTTTAAAAGTTTGCTTATAAAAATCTTAGATTTTTGTTTATGTGAGATCAATAAACAATATATAAGTATAAACAATACAAGCACAATATAAACAATGACTATGAAATATAAACGACAAGAAAAGAGTAAAGAGATAGAACAATCAAACCACAACACCAAGAATTATAGTGGTTCGGCTACGAAACTCTTCTTCGCCCTACTCCACTCTCTGAGTATCCGACTCGAGATTTAACTATGTCCCAAGCTCCCACAGGAGAGAAAAACCGCTACACGTACTTATAACCAATTTTCATACATAAGCTAGGATATGTCGAGTCCTAATCTTAGCTAGAACCAATCTACCACTTCACAAGTGTATTTTAAGGACTAAAATACTAACCGACACACATACAATACTTCCGGACTTATACACTATCCGGATCTACACAACTACACAAGAATGAGAATAAAGAAATCGAATCTAGAAGAAGATCGTAACAAAGGTTACGTATAGACACACTAAACTACAACACTTCGTTTCTTGGCGAATACGAGTGTGCTTCTCTTGCACTTGAGAAAAGAAAGACCGGATCACTTGTTAAACAAGATTAAACAAGTTTATGATCAAAGATTTAGAGAGATTAGAAAAGATTTAAGCAAGAAAAAGGGGTGTTGCAAAAGGTTAGAAAATAAGCTGGAACAACCAAATTATCGGCAAGAGAGAGGAGTATTCACTATCTGTGGACGATCGCCAGAAAGATTGGTGACCGTCCAAACCTATTTGAGTGACCCTAAGTCGATGCTCCCTGTTCTTGTTATTAGTGGGGAAAGTTTTCTAGTAAAGATTGGATCCTTTCAGGGGGAAAATCGAATTTCAAAATTATAGTTTAAATATAGAACATGCCTTTTAATTACAAAAAATATTTTTGTCTAATTTGTTTCGTAAAAAAGTTTTGTTACATTTGTAAAAATGTAAAGTTTAAGACAAGAAGATATATCTTTGATCACTAAACAAGTTTAATGATTTGTTTGTACATACCTTAAGTGATTTACGTCGAAAAGAAAATTTACGACTAATAATTAGTATACGTTTATTTTTAACGTAGAACGGTTTTTACATTTTGTCATTACCAAAACGTAGAGAGTTCGAAATATATAAATAATGTTTTTAGACATTATTTGTATTAACACAGTGCTCATGTTGGTGGTCTCAAAAAGATATACCAAGCCAAGTTTTTAAAGTCCCTATTAGAGCCACTCGCAAACTCAGTATTTTTAATTTATATGTAATAAGTAGGAGAAAACAGAAAGACGTAGTCCTCACACAGTGGAATATAAAATCCGGTGGTTCCCAGTATATGATTAAATTAGTTAAGTAATAAAAAACAGTTCCAAATTTTTAAAAATAAAAACATACTCAGTAAAAACTAAAAAAATAAAGGCCTGTATAATCAAGCGGGTGTCTAATTCTAATCCATTCCCCCACCTGATTCAAGCTAAGCATATAAAATAAAAGTAGAAGGGTTAAAAATGGAACGGAAAAATCCCTTGGATTTGCTTGGTATGATTAGTATAGGTAGAGCATGTCCAGTACAACATGCCTCCAAGAATGTTGCCTCAAGCAACATTCACAATCCATAGCAGCTCATCATCATCTTCGGTATGGCACTCAAGGTCTAAACCGATTTAGAAAGCTTTCCTGTGTACCACATGAGACATCCTACACCACTCAAGTGCATCAACCTGTATAGCTGCAAGAAGAACAAAAAAAAAAAAAAAACCATAAATACCAAAAGCAACAAACCGGATAAAGAAAGTATAGCACAAAAAATACAAACTATTAATACAAGAAATGCAATACAACCTAAATTACTTTAGAAGAAATCACGGTTGCATATTTAGCATATATGCACAACAAGGCGCTTTTTAATCCCTCGTATCTCAGTGTACGAGTTGAATTCTCTAGAGGGTGTCCAGTGGAACACACCCACAAAGTTCATGAAAAAATATACAAGGTCTTGTGAAAATTCAAAAAATACTTTTGAAAAAGTTTTCTATAGGAGGGAACTACGACGTAACCGCATAGTGAGAGCTACGCCGTATTTAACTGAACTTGGCAAACTAGTGTTCGGGTCTTGTAAAGACTTCAACAACGAAGTCTCAACAACTCCCTAGGCATGTACAAAACCATTGCAATTCGAGGGTTGTTATCGTTCTCTAGGGGAATAGGTTAGGAAAGCTCGATCACGATCTAACAGAGGTCTACGGGGTTGAGAGAAGATTCTTTTTTTTTTTTATGAAAGCAGGTAAAATCATGGTTTGAGAGGTTGGTTTGTTTAACTAATTAAAACTAAATAAATCTGACACTTACTGGTGAATAGACTTTTAAGAAAAAAAAGATGTATTTACTTAATCCTGTCTAACTCCTTAATATTGTATCTCGCTAATCCTTTGCTTTAGTCATACTTGTGATGATCTGTGTAAGTATTTCCTAAGTCATAAACGAATTACACGAAACCGCCGTCTATTTAATATTTCGTTAAGGCAACGCACAAGTAAGGTAGTATGAAGACTATTACAAAGCCCCTAAGAGTATATTAAATGCAATTGAAATATCTTAAGATAGATCAACCATATTGGGGATAAGGTAGTATGAAGACTATTACCAGATGGGTATCTTTCTAAATCAACACTCGCGTTTCCTTGGCCCGTCTATCCCAATTTAATATCATTATAGGCTAGTGTTTCTAAAGCCTAACGCGCACATCCATCACATGGAAGCAACATTAAGAATGATCCTACAATCTAAGTTCATCAATCATAAGTAAATACAAAGGATGGTTTAGCCTAGCATGTTATAAAGAAATTACATGAACCCGCCGTCTATGTAATATTCCGTTAGGGCAACGCACAAGTAAGGTAGTATGAAGACTATTACAAGGCCCCTAAGAGTACATTACAAACATTAAAACACTTAAGAGGGATCAACCATATTAGGGTTAAGGTAGTATGAAGACTGTTACTGATGGTATCCTTTCTACACACTCGCATTTCCCTAGACGTCTAGCCAATTTAATATCTTATGGTTAGTTTTCTAAAGCCTAACGCGCACATCCATCAACAAAAAGCAATATGAAACAAGAATTATAAACAATAATCAATTATACTCATTGAATCTATCACAAACAACAAGATTTAATCAACTAATGACAAGTTTCATGCATTCCCAAATAAATACTAGATGAATTAGCCAAGCATACTTAGACAAGAGAAATCATAATCAACAAAAGAATTGAAGACACGAATTAAGATATAAGTGATAATCAATCCATTACAAGATGTTTATTGATTGAATTAGACCTTCTAAGTTGCTGTAAAAACACCTACCAAACCCTATTATCGGACTTATAGTTGGGGGCTTGATAAAAACGAAGTTATGAGGCTGTATATATAGGCAAACCCTAAGTCGGTTTGTCACGACGACATCAGGGTTAACAAGTGACGCCGTTGCCATGACTTTTTCACTAAGTTGTAGATTTTCTCACTGCAATCACGTGGGCTATTGAATCGTCAAACTTCGAGTTCGTATGAAGGAGTTATGACCAAAACAATATCTAGTACTTCGCGCGCAAGTGAAATGATCTTCTCAATCTCGTGACATAAAAATAGTTTAGGGTTTCTTTAGGTCAGCCACGTTCTGACGTTGTCACCAGATCTTTGACGCCGTCACTTCAAACATCCTGACGTCGTCGCTTAAAACACGCGACGCTGTCTCCACACTTTGTATGCACAACTTCTTCAAGGATTTGGTGTAGAGTCGTAGTCTTGTCTGTTTCTTCTCCAAATGAGCCCAAGTCACTTGTATTTCCTCCAAAAGCCATCCAAGTGCTAAAAACATGAAAACAAATGATTAAGCACATAATCTGGGCATATTTGCACGATTTAAGGGGTTAAATGACCCCGAAATAGTGTATAAAATTGACACCTCATCAAATACCCCTACACTTAGGATTTGCTTGTCCTCAAGTAAATGGGCTTTTCTACCTAGACAATAGCAATATCATGGGCCTTTAACCTACTCTTTAAAAGTATTTTACAGCACAACCTTCTAGAACTCGTAATTAAAAACACGAAAAGTATATACTAGCACCTCACATAAGTGTTTGGATTCTCTCTTTCACTCGGGTGTATAATAAATTATAACAACTATGGGAAACAAAAAATTAAACACTCATTACCTGTCATAGCATATAAATTACCATAGGCTTGGTAAAGGATCAAACCTCTACCGCTAGGCGCAAGCATTATTCATTATTGTCAAAGAGGTCTTTTAAAGGGTTGTGGGGTGTAGGTTTAAGACAACATTAACAGAAACGGATAGGATACATTTAGGGAGTAACTTTTGGGTAAATTTGGAGTGGAAGGGTTAGCTAATTATTTATACGAATACACATTGGTTTGGTTGCTAAGCCAAAGACTCGGACAAGGTATACAAACTCTACAAAACTCTACACCAATCTCTTTATTTTTCTTTTCTTGAATCTAATACAAACATAGACATAAGCAAATGGAAGCCCATATATTTTTTTACACTCTTTTTTATATACATTTTTTATCGTACACTTTTGCCCTGCCATTGCTTAAACATATAATACATCATAGGGGTTTATAGATACACCCCAAGACTTGAACTTACACATACTCTAAATTTAATATACTATGGGTACACTCATATAATTTTATACCGATGCCAATACTCCAGAAAAGGCAATAAAGACCATACGTATGCATTCGTAACGAAGAAATAAACATGTATGACTGCATTCGAACCTTAACTCGAGAAAGCTAAAGGTATAAACTATCTTGGGTATCAAAAATAGCTACCCGAATTCCTAAAGATCTAAAGGCGAACCTCACATTTTTGGGGTGGAATTTTGAGGGTTTTTGTGCTAGTCATACACATTCCTATCCATGATACACTATTAATACTTGGTTTTCGTCGGTATGTGTCATAAAAAATTTAAATTTTGGTCAAAATTACCTTTTAATGCCATGTTTCGATATATTACCCATCATTTTAAGGACAAAGCAAATGGAAATTGAAGGAATAGTTTCTAAGGCTTATTTCCCCCATACACTTAAGTTGAACTTTATCCCCCAATGTTTTATAGAAGTACCCGTAAAACGAATAAAGGGAAAAGAAAACAAGGGAAAGAAACTAGTACTCCATTGGTTTGCTCAATAATGGAGAAGAAACATACGATAACTGGTTAAATCGTCCTCCAAGAATCGCCCAATGGAAACTTCCTAAGAACTTCTAAGCTTCTTCTCATCAAATATAACCTATAAATCAAAGACAAAGACAACTACACCACGCGTAAAATCCACGGGTGAATGATAAATACAACCTCATTAACTACGTTTAGACTCTACGAAAACAAATAAAGGATAGGATGAATGTGTTAATTTAATTGTGGTTTCCTGCAGGTTTTTAGGAAAAATACAAATTCCGAAAATTATACAAGATTAATTTCTCAAAAATTAATTAAAAATCGAATTTTTCTGTAGCAGGCCTGGCGACGCCGTCAGGATTAATCCTGACGCCGTCTCCAGGATCTGTAAAGAATAATTTTTTTCTTTTCTTCAAAAAAATCCTGCACGCAAGTTCCCATTAGTTATTTCCTTCAAAATTTACTACAAAAATCACAAAATAGTTAACACAATCATATGACTCAAAACAAACACACAAGACACACAAAACATACCTAATATGCAAGAAAATATAGATTGAGTTGCCTCCCAAGAAGCGCTTATTTTTGTTCGAGTCACGAGCCTGACTCTACGCTTATTTGACGTATAAAAGGTGGGTCTCCCCTACACTTAAGGTCAAGTGAGGGTGATAGTAGCGATACACACCATTTCGATAGAGGTATGCCACGTGGGGTGAAGGTGGTGTGTGAATGGTTAAGGGTTCTACTACCTTCATCCTAAAACTACCCGTATATGGGTTAATGGGTGGGTCGGTTCCTCTTTTGCCTCCTAGATTTACATATAAGAATGAAAGATTGGGTAAAGGTTGAGGCTCCAGTTCATCAACACTAGGAAACTCCCTAGAACTAGGAAAGAGGTCATGACTAAAAGTATTCAAGCCTAAGTCCTCTAGTTTCGTATGGTCCAAAGGTTCTACCTCCATCGGGATTCCTATAGCCTCTTCTACTTCTTTCGGGTAAGTCACGGGTGGTGTGTATACCTCAAATGATGGGAGGACTTGTGGGGTACTTTGTGGGCTCGGATTATCCACCTTATCCTCTATATCACATATAGGCTCATCATTTGCATCTAACCATGACATTCACTTAGGTATCATAACTCTAACCACCTCATTCTCAACTAATTGAGCCTTTAAGTTTGCTATTGTTTGGTCAGAAATAGTACTAGTTGGGTTTTTCCACTATTTATCACATTGGACACAATCCTCAATGGTTTCCCATGCTTCTTCAGCACTTAATCTCCTAAGGTTCCCACATGCTGCATAGTTAATGTCTATTTTAGTATATCTATCGACATGATCATAAAAGAATTAAGACAGGGACCATAAATTGAGGCCATGATGAGGGACTTTTTGGATTAGGTTTTTAAAACGAGTCCACGCATCGTAGAGAGATTCATCTTGATGTTGTTGGAACATCAAGGTGTTATTTTAGAACGGGAAGGTTGTGCTTTGTGGTGGGTTTTAAAAAGGGTTGGTTGGTGGTCTTTCTTACATCATGATGGTGAACGAAAGATTGATTTACAAAATAAAGGGAACAAAGAGAGGATAAACTAAGAGAAAGCTATTTGATAGAAATTAAATCTCACTTGATAGGAATCTTGTGAGTAGACTAAGCTAGATAGAATCCGAAACCTACGTTATTCCCTGGCAGCGGCGCCAAAAACTTGATGCGAGGGTCGTAAAGGACTTCAGCAAGAAGTTTTAAAACTCTCTAGGCAATGTACCTAATCGTTACAGTGTAGTATAGGCAAGACTCGGGGGTTGTTATCGTTCTCTAAGGGAATAGCACTGTGAAGGCCGGATCGAATGTTTACTAAGGTCTAAGGGTTGAAGGAAGATTATTTTTGTATTTTTATGTTTTATGAAAGCAAGTAAATTCTCGGGTTTGAAGGGGTTTTGATCTAGCTAATGACTACTCTAATTGTAATAAAGTAAACTAGAAAATAATTATACAACGAAGCATATTTACCTGGGATGCACTACTCCTTGATAGCTATCCAATTCTACCTATTGCTTTATCACACTTGAGATGTAATGTGTAAGTATTTCCTACTTTGTGAACGAATTACACCAACCCGTCATCTATGTAATATTCTGTTAGGACAATGCACAAGTAAGGTAGTATGAAGACTATTACAAGGCCCCTAAGAGAACATTACATGCATTAAAACACTTAAGAGGGATCAATCATATAAGGGGTAAGGTAGTATGAAGACTGTTACCGATGGTATCTTTTTTACACACTCGCGTTTCCTAAGACATGTCAACAACGATACAGACAAAAGCTGGTTTTCTAACCTTAACACGCACATTCATCAACAAGAAGCAATAGGAAACAAGAAATATAAACTATAATCAATTATACTCATTGAATCTGTCACAAACAACAAGATCTAATCAAATAATGACAAGTTTCATGCATTCCCAAATAAATACTAGATGAATTAGCCAAGCATACTTAAACAAGAGAAATCATAATCAACAAAAAGAATTAAAGACGTGAATTAAGATATATGTGATAATCAAACCATTACAAGATGTTTATGGATTGAATTAGACCTTCTAAGTTGCTGGAAAAACACCTACCCAAACCCTATAATTAGACTTAGGGTTGGGGGCTTGATAAAAACGAAGTTATGAGGCTATATTTATAGGAAAACCTTAGGTCGGCAATCCCGACGCCGTCGACAAAAACCCCGATGCCGTTGCAGCGTCATTTTTTATATAGTTGTAGATTTTCTCGCTGCGATTGTGTGGGCTATTGAATCTTCGAAATCTGAGTTCGTATGAAGAAGTTATGACCAAAACAATATCTGGTACTTCGCTCGCAAGTGAAATGATCTTCTCAATATCGGGACACAAAATCTTTT
>BQNB010083661.1:0-26571 GCA_026074375.1 Tanacetum coccineum | reverse complement strand
CTTTTAACTCTACAAAAGTATTTTATTAAAAATACATTTACAAAATATTTTCTAATTAAAAGAAATTTTTTATTAAAAACATTAAAATCTGAATTTCAAAATTTTCCCCCAAAATGGAAGGTTCTATAACAGTTACAACCTTCACCACAAAAAGACAAAAACAGGAGCGGAGTCTATGGGCGGCCCCCTTATAGGCCTAGCGGCCCCCTTATAGGCCTAGCGCCCCCATATATATCTGGGACAGCCGGGACCGCTGGGACCGCCCATAGATGACCGTTGGAATTTCCTGTCTATAAATACTGCTCCATTCCTAGCAGAAAAATATTCCTCTTTGCATGAAATTTTTTAGTCTTTTCTCTCTTTCTCTCTAAAACTTATTTCTCTCACTAAAACTCTTGATCACTAACATATTTAGATCTTGTTTCAAGTGATCTAATCTTATCTTTTTCATCTCATCTCTCCTCTCTATCAAGTGCAAGAGAAGAACACTTGTATTCGTCAAAAAACAAAGTGTTGATTAATGATCTATCATCTCTTCTTCTAAGTATCAAACCTCCATTGTATTTATCTTGTGTATTTGTGTGATTCGGATATTGTGTAGATCCGATAGTGTAGATCTTGTGAGTGTGTATATCTTGTGAAGTGGTAGATTGGTTCTAGCTAAGATTAGGACTCGACATTTAGCTTAGTGTCGGAAAATAACATAAGCAACGTATAAACGGTTTTCTCCGCCTAAGGGAGCTTGTTGACATAGTGAAATCTCGAGTCGAATACTCGGGGAGTGGAGTAAGGCGAAGAGGTGCTTCGTAGCCGAACCACTTTAAAATCGTGGTGTTTTGGTTTGGTTGTTTCTTTCCTTATCTCTTTACATTATTATTGTTTTATCTAGTTTTAGTTTAGATATTTATTTGCTTGTTCCATTGTGATTTTGATTGAACATAAACTCGGATCTATACATTTTTTTGAAAGTAAACTTTTAAACCGTAAAACAAACGTGTAAACTATTCAACCCCCCCCCCCTTCTAGTTTTCACAATTGGTATCAAAGCAAGGTCACTCAAGATTTTTAAAATATGTTAATACAAATAATGTTCAAAAACATTATTTATATTTTTCGAACCCTCAATGTTTTGATAATAATAAAATGTGAAAACGTTTATGATAAAATTAAAACGTTTATAAATTAATAATCATAAATGCTACTACCTATGATTAAACACATAAGGTATGGATAAACAAATCATTAAACATGATTAGTTATCAAGAAAATAACTTTTTCTAAATCATGATACTTCCACAAATAAAAATTTTTAAAAAATATAAAAATAAATAATTTATTAATTAAAAGAAATGTTTTATTAAAAACATAAAATTTGAATTTCAAAATTTCCCCCCAAAATAGAAGGTTCCATAACAGATACAACCTTCACCAAAAAAGGGAGCAGAGTCTAGTAGCGGCCCCCTTATATATAAGGGGCCGCCGGGACCGCCACCAGCAACGGCTACTTTTTGTCCCCTATAAATACAGGGCCACCCATTTTAAAATCAGACTTCCTCTTGTCAAAAATTTTACAGATCTCAGTTTTTATCTCTTTTCTTTCTTTCTAAACCATATCTTGATCACTAACTTACCTGATTTTTGTTTCAAGTGATTAATTCTTTCTTCCTCCATTCTTCACCTTCTAATCAAGTGCAAGAGAAGAACAATCGTATTCTTCTACATACAAATTGTTATCAAGTGATTTTTCTCTCTTCTCTTCTTCAAGATCACAAACATTCATTAGATTTATTTTGTGTTGTTGTATTAATGGATCAAGTGTAGATCCAAAGTTGTGTAGATTGTATAATTGGTGTGATTTTGGATTGTGGTCTAATCCAAGAGTGTAGATCTTGTGAGTGTTGAAGACTTAATGAAGTCTTAATAGGTTCGTAGCTAAGATTAGGACTCGACATATAGCTTAGTGTCGGAAAAGAAAGTAAGCGACGTGTAAACGGTTTTCTCCGCCTAAAGGGAGCTTGTTGACATAGTGAAATCTCGAGTGGAGTGCTCGGGGAGTGGAGTAGGAACGAAGAGGTGCTTCGTTGCCGAACCACTATACATTCTCGTGTCTTAGGTTGATTGTTATTTTTCATTATCTCTTTACTTATTACTTGCATTATTAGATAGTTTAGTTGTGATTCATATTGTTGGTTGATTGACATACATCTCGAATCAAACTATTTCATAAGCAAACTTTTAAAACGCTAATTAACCGGTAAAACTATTCAACCCCCCCTTCTAGTTTCTACAATTGGTATCAGAGCAAGGTCACTCAAGATTTTTAAAATATATTGTATTTTAAAGATTGGATCGATCTATAGATTCCGACAACCCCCCCCCCTTCTAGTTTCCACAATTGGTATCAGGAGCCAAGGTCACTCAAGATTTTTAAAATATATTGTATTTTAAAGCTTGGATCGATCTATGGATTCCGACAAATATCTAAAAGGGCAATCTATGCAAAGACCACAATTTTTTGAAAGCGATAGTTTCATTTATTGAAAAAATAGATTCGAGACATATGTTAAATCAAAAGATCTAGATCTTTGGCATGTTATTACCGATGGTGATTTTTAACCCATTATTCAAAATCCGGAAACCAAACTTAATGAGGTTGTCCCTTTTGAAAAACAAACCGATGATCTTAAAAGAAGGCTTGCGAAAAATAACGAAGCCAAAATGGTTATTTACAATACTTTGCCAAGAAAAGAATATGAAAGAATTTTTATGTGCAATACGGCAAAAGACATTTGGAAAACTTTGTTAATCACCCATCAAAGTAATAACCAAGTCAAAGATAATAAGATCGACCTTTTGGTTAATATAAACAATTCGTCATTTCCAAAGACGAATCTATAGATAGTGCTTTTGCTAGATTTAATACTATTATCACTAGTCTTAAAGCTCTTGATAAAGGTCATTCTAGTAAGAACTACGTAAGGAAGTTTCTTAGGGCTCTACATCCTAAATGAAGAGCGAAGGTCATAGCGATTGAGGAATTGAAAGACTTGACATCACTATCTCTTGATGAGCTCATTGGAAACCTTAAAGTCCATGAGATGATCATCAAGAAAGATTCTGAAATAGTCAAAGCTAAAGGAGAAAGAAGATCTCTAGCTTTAAAGGCTAAAAAGGAATCTAGTAATGAAGAGTGTTCGACTTTCGGAAGTGAAGATGAAGAGTACGCTATGGTGGTAAGAGACTTCAAGAAGTTCTTCAAAAGAAGAGGTAGATTCGTGAGACAACCTCGAAACAACTAAAATACCTTTCAAAGAAGCCAAGACGACAAAAATGGCAAAAGTGAAAGGAAGTACGTTAGATGCGGAGATCCAAATCATCTTATTAGAGAATGTCCAAAGTCACCGAGAGACAAGAACCAAAGAGCATTCGTTGGAGGTTCTTGGAGTGATAGCGGTGAAGAAGATGATGAAAAGATCCAAGACGAGACATGTCTTGTAGCTTAAGCACCAAATGAGGTATGTTCTGAATCCTCTTACTTTATTGATGAAAACTCATCAATAGATGATTTAGCTTTAGATAACGAGTATGACAAACTATGCAAAATGAGTTTAAAGATAATCACTAAAAACACAAGATTAAAAGCCCCTAGAAATAGTCTAGAAAATGAGCTTAGAGAATTAAAAGCTAAATTGTCTACACTCGAGAAAAACAAGGGAGTTGATCTCGATTGTGTAAAATGTCATACACTTAAAATTAAGAATGAAAAACTCAAAGAAGAATTCACTAGATTAAATAGATTTGAAAAGAGTACACATTGTTTAAATGAAATGCTAAGTAATCAAAAACCCTCCGGTGATATATTAGGATTAGAGTTTAATTCATTGGAAGCATCATCTAGTGGAACTAAGGAAATAAAATTTGTGAAAGCTCATAAAAAGGTAACCTCTGATGGAGGTCCCATAAATATGTGCAGCCCTTAAAGTGCTTAGGCGGCCCCCAAAGCAAATATGGGACCGCCACCAGCAACGCCTGCATCTGAGAAAAGTGTATCTTTTCAAAAATCTATTTTGGGTCATAGACCAAAACACATAATTGTAAACAAGGTCAAAGTTCCTGTTGCTAGTGACAATGAAGTCAAACAATTTTATAAACCATTGTCAAAACCCGGAATTGGATTTTCGAAACCTAATTTTAGATCAAAAACTCCACCTCCTAGAAGAGTCAATAATAATTATCCTCGTGCCAAAACACCATGTCACACCCCCGAATTTCACTGCAGCGGAAGACTGGATTTGGGATGGTGAATTCATGGCGTGAAAAGGACTTGATACGAGAGATAGACCTCTACATGCCAATATACCAATACAGACTCCTTATATTCCGTAGGATAGAACACCTGAGAAAAACATTGCTAAAGTGTCAACATAAAGTTGGTGAGTTCATAGGTTTGGTTATTTGATAAGAGTGATGAACCACAAGATTTATAACCATAGCATGAAATATAATAATCCTATATATCACAATGAAAAGTATTTACTATAGTCTAAGCTCATGACACCAAAGCATTAACATGTATCATCATAGATAAGCCCGTGCAGATGTTCAACCCACAACATCCGTAACTGACTCAAATGAAACTGTGTTTGCTTGACTAATGTCAGTCCAAGTCAAACAGGGATGTCAATCCCGATAGATCTATCCATAACATTCGCGCTTACTAGTAATTAATGGTTCATGATAAAGTGGGCAACATAGCAAGTTGGGTTGAGTAGGGAGCTTAGACCCAATAGATAAATAAATGTAATTGTACTTAGTGTTCAACTCGTTTAATATAAGCATGTTCTCACCCAAAATATGATCTAAAACAGAAGGTAGGGGGGACGTGCGTTGGTTTTGGTCGTGAGTGAGACTTCAAGGGTAAATGACATAATCATGATGAATGTTAAGCTACAAAAAATGACTTACTAAGGTCCAAGTGTTGCTAGTTGGCGAAGAGAAGTGATGGTGTCAAGGAACTCGGCCCTTTTCTTGCTTCTACTCTTTAAAACCCGACGCCCCCTTTTGCTCTTAGACCCAACGAAACTCCAAATTGAACCTTATTGTTTTACTTCTCATTTTCAAAGTTAAAAGTGTGCATGCATGCCCCTATTTATACTTACATTATTACTAGCTTCCTGATATTTTTCATATGCATGTGAATGGCATTATTTACTCATACTATTGATGAATGTAATACTATTTGTTATAATTGATTTTTCTTAATACTGTTAAAGAATAGGTACTATTGATGAATTGAGATTTGAAACAAGACGTAGCATGTGAAGGGTTTTGAAAGAACGTAAGGTGTAGGGCATTAGGTGCAAGAAAGTAATGATGGTGTTGGTTTGCCTATTTTGAATTATTCCATGGTTGTCGTAGATATGCATTCGTATATTAGAGTTTTTGAGATAATGAAACGTCAAGGTACATTGTTTATTTAGTAAGATTTAAATATTGGTCCATTCATGGTCTTATTTATCGAAGTATGGACGGGTTCACAAAATAATATAGCTGTGCGACTTTGTTTTGCAAGGTGTGAGAAAGAAAATGATTTTTATTGCTACGCGCTTTCTAAAATACTCCTTTTTGATCCGCTAGCAAAATAATGATTTATACGCGTTATTATAACTCTCAATTGCGTAAAACATTGCATGTCGCTTGCCGGATAACCTTTTATTGGAAAGTAACGAGAATTTTGGCAATTGCTTGTGACACGTGCTCTTGTGTAAAAATGATAAGGAGCTCTAAATTTTTCTGAGGTGCTACATCCGCCCCATGTTATGCGATTTCGTCCCGAAATCAAGACGTTGTTGGAGATTGTAGATTTGCGAACGAGTGAGGGTATTTGCTCTTGAACTGGTCCTTACGTATCCCTAAATGAATGTGTCGTCATTGGGACGAGCCGATACGACAAAATGTTGGGAATATATCCATTGAAGTAAATGACAAGTTCTTAAATTATTTCCCCTTCCCCCTTTTGTCTTATAAATACCACCTCATTCCTCTCAAATTTTCAAACTTAAATCCTACTACAAAAATACTTCAAATGGCCTGTTCGCTTCCTCATACTGATTCCGAAGTTGAAGCCTTGGTGCAAAGATTAATTAACGAAGATAAGGGTCGTCAGGATGTGCTTTTGAATTTGGCTTTTCAGTTTGAAGATTCATGCGCCGTCAGGGACGATCTTAGAAAAGCTTATGAGAATTGCAACGACATTTCTCAAGAGAGCCATGCTTTGATTTGCACTCTTTTAAAAGAAAGTTCTGAAAAGGATCGCAAGCTGCATCTTTTTATGTATGGAATGGCGACACAGCTAGAGAAACAAATAGGTGCTAAGTCGGCTTGGTTCTAGAAAAAAATACTCCGGCCGTACACATGAAGGTATAGGTTGCTCATCATCACAGGCTAATTGCCCCCTTACCGAGAAAGAGTTACATCAACTCCGTATGGATGAAGAAGATCTAAAAGAAATGTTGGAAGAAGAGGCCATGAACAAAAAGGCACAAAAGGAGAAAATTAGGCAAGAGCAAGCCGAAAATAATGCATTCTTTCTAGAATTTGGGGTAGTGAGATACGACTCAGAATATGAGTCATCAGATTAACGATCCAAGGATTGCTGTAACCATGTTGTTGTACTGTCCGAAATAAAACATTGTTGACTTAACCTATGTACTTGTGTTTCCACCTTTGCAAACCAACGATTATTATGTGAATGCATTTGCCTCCTGTAGTATCATAATATTTCGTACAAAAATATTTGTTTCATGACTGTTGTCTTGCCACAGTGTTATAACGTGTTTGAGTACACATTTTGAATAGAACAATTGAGTGGTTATGGCTACTGTCTCCACACAGTGTTTTAAAGTGTTTGCGTGATAATTCAAAATTGAATAATTGCGTGAACATGATTATTGTCCTTCTACAGTATCGTAAAGTGATTTAGGGATAATGTTATTAATTTGTAAACTTTTTCCCAAAGTAATTATTTTATGAGACTAATTAGTAATTCGAAAATTTTTCGGTGATTGATTTTTTTCTTAAGGGTTTGAAATAAGATTTAAATTTTTATGGGGTGTCGCAGTCCTTTTAAGTCAAAAACTTTTGTCCTGAATTCAAGCGTCTTATTCGTGGCATGGGTTAAGAAAAGGACGAAAGTGGCAAGTGGGTCTCCAACGACTAGAAATGTGGCGAACCGTTACCTCTACTCTATATACATATTTTGTCAATTTCGAAAAAAATATAAGTTTCCTTACTTAAATTTTCATTCGTCCTTAGATTAAAGTGTCGTATCTCATTCCCTTGATTGCAGTTGTGTTCGTTGTGGTGGTTGGTTGTTATTTGGCGAGTGTTCCACAGGAAGAAGATCACCAGTACGTCATTGTAATACTAGGGCTTATCGTACCACTCGTCATTGTAGCGATTGGCGTGGAAGTTTTCTGGAAGAAGTAGCTTTCGTCAGTAGGCTAGCGGGTTGTATTACCGTTTTGTTCTTGGGCATTTTAATTAATCTTATGCTGAATCCTCTAGAAAGAATCATCGAACGTTTCATCTTTAACTTTGTTTCGTTTATGTAGGATTGAATCCTCATGATGTATTTTGATGAATCATAGTCTTTCATAGTTACTCTGAGTATTGTTTTTAGGGTGATGAATAGGTAAGAGGTGTACGCGTTCAAATTTTTGTTATTACGTAGAATACTATTGAGCATATCTTTGTCGACTTAACTTATACATAGTTGATCAGACTATGTATACCTTAGGTTTACATTGACATCCCCTTTTCCTTTAGTTATTTGTTTGTGATTGTAAGCATAGTCAGTACAGAGACTCGTAGTGTATATAGATTGTCGTGTCTCCCAAGCATCTGATGAATGATGCTATGTTATATGTTAATTTGTGGTTTATTATTCCCTTGCTACTTTCTACCACACATGTGGTCCTCTGAAGGTTTATGTTCACCTTATGTGTTTATCTTACTACGTGCATATTGTCTCGGATGTTGGCGTGTATTATCTATGTGTTCGTAAAATTATCATCTCAGCGTATGAGTTATTTCGAATAATTACTTTTGTTGAAGGTTTAGGGTTTGGTTGTAATTGCTCTTGCTAGTCATGACTATGTCCATCATGAATATTTTAAATCAATATTCCTCACAACTCCTACCCACTACGCCGCCCCTTTTCTTATATCTCTCAAATCTCACTTTACTTACTCCTTATCTCAATTTATCGCCCACTTCAACATACCAAGTTTTTCATCTTCTTCCTCGAAACTGTCGGTTACCAATTCCCATGCGATTTCCAATCGAGATTTTCACTCCCATCATGATCATCATCATCATCACGTCGCTTGTTTTGCTGGTCTACCCGATGTGTTTCTTCTCACACGGAGATGTATCTGTCATTTTAGCATTTTACATCTTTGTTGTATTTCCTATATTTTGCATTTTGTTGTATTATGAACGGAAATATTATGGACTTGATTGAATAGGATTTCGCGTTGTGTATTTTATTGCTTCATCCTTCTCGTTATGACCATATATTACTATGTACCCCACCTCGCTTCTTGGTATGATTCGAGGTTATTACCTGGTAAGCCTTTAGACACATTTTGTATTTCCATTTTCATTGAAAAGGCGTTCATTGATTGTGAATGAAAAGAATTTCGGACTGACAGAATGTCGAATAGTGCAAGAAAGAATTGAATCTAGTGGGGGTTACTGTTTCTTATCTGAAGCACGATGTGTGGGTCTTTCAAAATGATCCTTCAAGTTTCATAGTGTTCATCGGAAATGGCTTCCCTATTTTTGTTTTTCGAGCACATGATTGTATTCTTCATTTGTTGGGAAATGGATATACTTGTTTTGCACTGAGCAGTATTTTCAATAGCGTCATTTCATTGGCGTATTAGGATGTTCTTCATATGGTTTCAAAAAAATATCAAATATATGGTTTCTCCTATATTGGGTAAATGCACTCAGAAAGCATTTTAGGACAGAATTATTACTTCATTCATTATTTTATGAAAGCAAAGTATAAGTTTTTATCAATTTCTCTGCTTAGATGTCTCTTCGTAGACTGGGATACAATGTTATAGCAAGCCTGGCTGTTTTTCTTATAGGCCTAGGCGGGCTAGAATTATCTGAATTTGATCATGATCCTCAGCGTGTCTGTCCTCAGCATCAGCTACCCTTATCTGCAATAAGGCGATCTCATTCTCGGTAGCTGTGAGAGAATCCTGTAATTCGGATATTAGGAGTTCTTTATCTTCTGTGTCTGCATGAAGTGTGTCAATTCTACTTCCAGGTCCTCTAGTCTGGCCGTCACATCTTCTGGGTTAAGTTTTGGTGTCTCGGATGCGGGTTTACCGTCAGAGAAAGTAGTAGCATCTGGGTAAAATAGTAATGATGGTGATCTACTTCTCTTTCGAGATGGTCGGTGTAGTGATATTAGTATAGGAAATGGTGGTTATTTTTTCTTGGGGAGGGCTCACGCCTGTAGCAGGGGTCAAAGTTTAATTCTAGATTGATGGTAATTAGGTTGTGAGAGGTTGACGCTGTAACTATGCTGTTGATTTGGAACATCTGGAGTGTTCACCGTGGCGCGGCTTAACATCTATTCCTGTGAGGGAGTTGCTCTCACGGGGATTTTCGCTGGGACAGAGTGCGACTTGCCAAGACCGTTGCGCAAGTTTGGAAGTTCCTCTGCACACTGTGGCGTAGAGAAAGATATCGCTCTCGGTGATACTCTATTGACATTTGCTCAATAATATCCTGTCATGAGCAGCTGGGTATACGGAATATCAATCCAGACTATGCCTGCCTGATCACTACGTGTTGAGATTGTTACGAAATCGTAAGCATTGTAGATCTTCCAATATAGCTGTGCTCGCGCTGCTCTGACATAGGCTCTGATCCTCGAGGCTAGCTCATTAGGGTAGGGATTATTATAGAGGTATGATCTCAGGGTGTCTGGATTACATGCTAATTCATAGGCTTTCCTTCATCTGGTGTTGTGTGTGTGTGTCAACCTCCTACTTCTTACATCTATACTCACCAGTGTCACCACATATACTATCTACGTTTCTGTGCCGTTCCTCTTTTGGGAAATTTGCACTCGCACTCTACCTTAGTTGTATTCCTTTTTTATGACCTAAGCCCAGTGACCGAAAAGCCCTCGTGTGGTAGGGTTTCGGACAATAGATGCATTATCCGATTCGAGCTTCATCGTCTTAAATCAGGTGTTCATCATGGGGAGTACACTCGACGCTTCTAATTACGTCACCTCGCTGCTCCCTGCGCGCGCCCGCTGCGTCAGATGCTCTGTATGTCTTGGATCTAGTTTTGCGCATGTTTGTGAGTCTATCTTAGGTCTGCGAAGGCAAACTGTACTCGCTTCAATGACACCACGACCGCTCACGTATAGTACCCTATAACGCCAAGTATTGTCAAACGTACATTCTGTTGTCATGCTAGTGATGGAAGAATCTTCGTACGTATATAGTAGCTCTATACTTTCCTCATATCATCGTAATAATGCCGGTTTATTGCGTCGCAATATCTTGGCTAGTTTAACACTAAATAAAGCGCACTGCTCAGTCACGTAACGAGACTTGGACTATGCATGACGGTTATTCCTCTTTGGCTAGATTTTTAGTGATCTATTGATGAAAAGTAGTATTTATAGCATGTATACAGCTAGTCACATAGTAACAATTGCTAGTTAGCTGGATCCTCATACCAGTGTATACCAGTTATTTCAACAAGTCACTCACACAAATTAGACAACCAATCACTCTCCTTTAAATCTCATCTCTCGAGACAACACTGTGACGTCCCACCGCAATCTCAATCGCGATATATCATCCTCGACATGGTGTACATTATGGAGTAAGCGAGGAGGCGTGGTGTAAGATGACACGAGATATTCCCTCTCTCGTCGATCAAGCTGTAATTATGTTGTAGGAAAAGAGAATCGCTATAAACAGGACTAGAACCTCCTAGGAAAGTGTGAATGAGGAACCGAATCATCCCACCCAGTCTGACTGTAAGAAGACCACACCCTTACGCCGTGCTGAATGCCGTATACTGTATAAACCACCCACTATATACCACCCTCTCAGCAGTCATTATGTCACTAGAAGCTCCCCGGTTGGTCTTCGCTCTACGACGCAGTGCCACATTAAGAGAGACAGGTGAATAAATCCGCTCTCTCTGATGTTGAGTCCGTCTACCCGCCTCACTAGTTTTGCCTACTGCAGACCTGGGCGGATGTACATACACCATGGAGTACTATCATAGATGTGCTCTTCTCCTGGTTGGTGAATATAGTGTCGCCCTTCATCGTCCTAATGAAACATGTTTTCCATGACGGACAAGTGGTAATTTAGTTATTTAATGATATCGTGCCAAGCAGTTGTTAACTTAGGAAGTAAATAGTAATAGATAGTGCATATGCTATTCTGATATGTCCTTAAGAGCTAGTTATAGTCTAGAGTTACTAATGCAACCTAGTTCTCTATAACCAAGTGCTCTGATACCAATCTGTCACACCCCTAAATTTCACTGCAGCGGAAGACTGGATTTGGGATGGTGACTTCATGGCGTGAAGAGGACTTGATACGAGAGATAGACCTCTACATGCCAATATACCAATGCAGACTCCTTATATTTCGTAGGATAGAACACCTGAGAAAAACATTGCTAAAGTGTCAACATAAAGTTGGTGAGTTCATAGGTTTGGTTATTTGATAAGAGTGATGAACCACAAGATTTATAACCATAGCATGAAATATAGTAATCCTATATATCACAATGAAAAGTATTTACTATAGTCTAAGCTCATGACACCGAAGCGTTAACATGTATCATCATAGATAAGCCCGTGCAGATGTTCAACCCGCAACATCCGTAACTGACTCAAATGAAACTGTGTTTGCTTGACTAATGTCAGTCCAAGACAAACAGGGATGTCAATCCCGATAGATCTATCCATAACATTCGCGCTTACTAGTAATTAACGGTTCATGATAAAGTGGGCAACATAGCAAGTTGGGTTGAGTAGGGACTTAGACCCAATAGTAAATCAGTAATTGTACTTGTGTTCAACTGTTAAAAATAAGCAATGTTCTCACCCCAAAATATGATCTAAAACAGAAAGGTAGGGGCTATGAAAACTCACCTTGTCGATTAATCGTCTGGAATTGATAATGGATCAATGCACGTCAAATAGTGACGCAGTCAAACACTAAGGTCCAAGTGTTGCTAGTTGGCAAAGAGAAGTGATGGTGTCAAGGAACTCGGCCCTTTTCTTGCTTCTACTCTTTAAAACCCGACGCCCCTTTTGCTCTTAGACCCAACGAAACTCCAAATTGAACCTTATTGTTTTACTTCTCATTTTCAAAGTTAAAAGTGTGCATGCACGCCCCTATTTATACTTACATTATTACTAGCTTCCTGATATTTTTCATATGCATGTGAATGGCATTATTTACTCATACTATTGATGAATGTAATACTATTTGTTATAATTGATTTTTCTTAATACTGTTAAAGAATAGGTACTATTGATGAATTGAGATTTGAAACAAGACGTAGCATGTGAAGGGTTTTGAAAGAACGTAAGGTGTAGGGCATTAGGTGCAAGAAAGTAATGATGGTGTTGGTTTGCCTATTTTGAATTATTCCATGGTTGTCGTAGATATGCATTCGTATATTAGAGTTTTTGAGATAATGAAACGTCAAGGTACATTGTTTATTTAGTAAGATTTAAATATTGGTCCATTCATGGTCTTATTTATCGAAGTATGGACGGGTTCACAAAATAATATAGCTGTGCGACTTTGTTTCGCAGGGTGTGAGAAAGAAAATGATTTTTATTGCTACGCGCTTTCTAAAATACTCCTTTTTGATCCGCTAGCAAAATAATGATTTATACGCGTTATTATAACTCTCAATTGCGTAAAACATTGCATGTCGCTTGCCAGATAACCTTTTATTGGAAAGTAACAGGAATTTTAGCAATTGCTTATGACACGTGCTCTTGTTTAAAAATGATAAGGATCTCTAAATTTTTTCTGAGGTGCTACATCCGCCCCATGTTATGCGATTTCATCCCGAAATCAAGACGTTGTAGAAGATTGTGGATTTGCGAACGAGTGAGGGTATTTGCTCTTGAACTGGTCCTTACATATCCCTAAATGAATGTGTCGTCATTGGGACGAGCCGATACGACAAAATGTTAGGAATATATCCGTTGAAGTAAATGACAAGATCTTAAATTTTTTCCCTTCCCCCTTTTGTCTTATAAATACCACCTCATTCCTCCTAAATTTTCAAACTTAAATCCTACTACAAAACAATTTAACTACCTTTCGAAACGTTGTGAATTATTATCTAATAAAATTATAAAATAAGTATAATTTATACACTTTTGTACAGAATTTTTGCGCATGACTTTCCTAAGTCCATTTTTGGGCCTTGTTTTTATATTATACCACTATATACTTTTTTACCACAAGTCCTACACTTATATTATGCCAATGTATCAAATATATATATTCCATAGGTCCATCAAAGTCCTCTGTGTCAATTTTATAAGTCATAAAAAATACTATATAAAACAAAACTTTCAACTTACCATCAATCACTCGTTTTTTACTTATTACTATTTTTAAAATAATAACCAAATATACAAGTCTTCTCATCTTTTTATATCCTTATTTTAATGATCATAAAACATTACTAAAGATCCATAATTTAACATAAACATGTCATTTGAGATTTTCATATTCACTTGAAACATATTAAGAAACTATTATAACCCCAATTTGTAGATAATCATTTTACACCCAAATAACATGGTACAAAAATTTCTAATCCATATTAACATGAATAGTAATAACACAACAAGTCTTTAGTGTACAAAATGACAATGCAAGTAAAAATTTTCCATTACATGTTAAAAACTTAAATTGTGATTCAACTAAAATAGAAAATAACAAATTGCAAAGAAATGAAAACTATAAGAACATAAAGGTTCTAGTAAGACCTTATGAGTATATGATATGAACAAAGTAATTCTAAACCCTTATTTAGATAGAAAACTAAACTTCACAATGAAAACCCTAGCTTACCAAGATAAAAACCTCTTAGTTTTCACTTTTTTGAGAATAATACAGAAAAGGTAATCCAATGCTTGGAAACACCTTAGAATGTCTTAAGAATGATGTATGTAGATGTGTATAGGTTGTAGAAAATTTGATATGGATTATGTATTAAGGGGTGTTTGAGCCGTGGCTATAAGAGAGCCAAAAGGGAGTGGTTTTTGTTGAATTTTGGCTAAGTGTTACTTGTATGTGTTATCTCTTACTTAGGTACTTGCCTTATATGGTTCAATGGTCAAAAAGGTAAGTATAGTATTCAACAAACATCAAGAGGGTTTCAAGGGTTCATGCTTTCTTGTCTTGAGTCAAAGTAACAAAGTATGGTTGTGTTTAATGCATATGTGATGTACATTGACCAAGTGGTAAGATTTTTCTTATATAACCTTGTATACATTGCACTAATTTCGGCATATATATGTTATATATGATATATTTTTGTAACTTTTTATGTATTGGGTATAAATGTGGGTATTTGTTGAAGCGTAGAATTATTTTTGTGGTTCCGGGTATGCCTAAACTTAATTTATCGCGAAACGTATACACTTTACGTATCCGATAAAAATAAAATGAACAAGGATCATAATTATTCTCAAAATAATTATTTAATACTTGATCGATGTAAACATTTAATCGTTTGATGCCCGTTTACATTGAACGCTAATTTTTAGCTTACGCGATTTAGCTTAACATTTACGATTTAAAGCAAACGCGTACAATACAAAAGGTACATTGTGGATTTATCGACGTCGTCAATGACTTGAAAACACAGGGTGTTATAGACATCCCCTGTTAAAGAGCCTTGTCCTCAAGGCTTACGATGCATCGCTGACGACGGTGCGGTCTTTGGTGAAGAGGTGTGGAAAATTCTTCTTGAATCGGTCTTTTACGAACCCATGTGAACTCAGACCTCTCTTGGAGTTCCATCGAAAGACCTTGACTAATGGATCCGGTTTCGCATCAACCGTTTAACTCACGCCCACTAATTTCAAATGGTTTCCTCAACGAGAAATGGAAGCTTGTCATCAAGAAGAAGTCCATCCTACGGAACACTAATGGTTCGTCGGCAGACACATTTCAAATTGGACACAGTGGCATGTATTATGAAGCTCTACTCGCTCTTCAGGAGCTCGAGCTAATAAGCAACCTCTCCCACCTAATCTAACTACCTTGAAAGGTCCAACATACCTGGGGTTTAACTTCCCCCGATTTTCCAAAATGTACAACCCCTTTCCAAGGAGAGAGAACTTTAAGCATAACTTTATCCCCGACTATGAATTCCATCGGTTTTACGCTTCAAATCAGCGTAACTCTTCCGTCTATCACAGCGGCATGCAACCATTGTTTTATTGATGATTTTCTCAGTCGTCCTCTTGGAATTAGTTCAGGAGCCGAGGATTTGAGCTTCTCCTACTTCAGTCCAACAAACCAGGTGAACGACACTATCGTCCATAAAGTTCTTCGAATGTGGGCCTGACTTCTAAGCGTGATAGCTTTGTTTATAGAGAACTCGACTAATGACAAATGGTTAACGCCAACCCTTTCCAAAGTCGATCGCACAAGCACGCAGCATATCCTCGAGAGTTTGAATGGTCCTCCTTTGTCCGTCTGTTTGTGGATGGTATGCAGTACTCATATCCAAATTAGTACCTAAAGCATTCTGAAGTGACCTCTAAAAATTTGATGCGAACCTTGGGTCACGATCACAAATGATTAAGACGGGTATTCCATGTCTCATGACCACCTCCTTTTAGTACATTCCTTGCAAGTTTATCCAAGGATCATCTCTCTCATTGGTGTGCAGATCGCAATACTTAGTGAGTTCTGTCAACGATCACCCCAAAATGTGTCGAGCCGTGTGACGACTTAGGAAGTTAAGTAACAAAATCCATAGATAATGTTGTCCCTACTTCCATTCGGTAATCTTGGGGTTTTGTCCCAATAATCCTATGGTCTTTGATGATCGGCCCCTTGACCTTAGGCACCTGTCAAACACATTGCTAACATAGGTGCGATGCCGGCTTATCATATTGGGCCACAATAAGGCTTCTTCAAATCTTGATACATATTGTCATGAACCGGATGTATAGAGTACTTTGATTTGTGGGACTCGTGCATGATCACAGTCCGCAAATCGCCATAACAAGGTAGCCAACTCCTGCCATTGAGGCATAGGGTTCCATCCGTACGGGGTTCCAACTTTTCCGTCCTAATCGCCTCTGGAAATTAGCATTTTCTCAACCCAACATTCCACAACATCATCATTCTGAGAGTTCATGGTTTTCGTGCTTCAGTCCGCAGAGCATTATCAAGTTTGTTTGGGAAGGTCCAAACTAATAGTCATAACCAAGGCTCGAACTCTTAACGGTGGTTCTCGTTCTTTCCTGCTCATGAGCCATCAGCAACGACATTGGCTTTTCCCCGGGTGATAACGATATCGCCCCGTCATCACAAGCAACTCTAACCCCATCGCGTTGTCTTCAAGTTTAGGTTCCTTCTGATCAAGAATGTATTGTAAGCTCTTATGATCAGTGAACACTGTACACTTGGTTCCGTACAGATAGTGCCTCCAAATCTTGAGAGCGAACACTACTGCTCCAAGCTCCAAATCATGA
This sequence comes from Tanacetum coccineum, assembly GCA_026074375.1. NCBI lineage: Eukaryota > Viridiplantae > Streptophyta > Magnoliopsida > Asterales > Asteraceae > Tanacetum > Tanacetum coccineum. The sequence continues at coordinate 9,758 of BQNB010083661.1, read as the reverse complement.
GTCGTATAGTTCTTCTCATGAATTTTTAACTTGCGTATGCCTAAGAAATCACCTTTTCTCTTTTGCATCAACACAGCGCCCAAACCTTTCTGAAGCATGCGCAGTATGCGTGAAATCTTTGCTTCCTTCAGGTAATTCAAGTATTGGTGCACTGCACAACTTTGCTTCAACAGTTGAAAAGCTGCTTACTTGTTTATTCTCCCCACCATTCAAACTTGACCTTCTTTTGAGTAGCATTAGTCATTGTTGGCGATCTACCTATGAAAACCCTTCAATGAATCGTCGATAGTACCCAGCAGACAAGTAAATCTTTTAAATATTTAGAGAATATCTTCTGTTATCTTTATCTTCTTAAGGAGATCTTCCAGAATCTATATATTCTCCATCAACTTGTAGAATTCTTTAATGATGTTTTTAGTCCTTTTGTTTCATTCTTTTATTTACTTTGTCTCATCAAATCGAGAATCCCAACAGAGAGTGGAATGAGGTTAATGTTGGCACCTAAATTGGCTAGTGCCATGCATTTCTCAAGCTCAGGAAAGTCACAAGGAATGAGAAATTTCCCAGGGTCTCCATGTTTTTTGGGTAACTTTTTAAGGAGGACCGCTACGCAATTTTCAGTCAGAGAAGTATTTGCCAATCCTAATAGTTTCTCCTTATCAAAAAGGAGATCTTTTAACATTTTAGCATACTTTGGCATAAGTGATAAAGGATCTGCAAGACTGATATTAAAATGAAGTTTCTTGAACATCTGCAAGAACTTATAGACTTGAATATCAGACTTGTCTTAAAGCTTCTCCTTATTCAACCTAGATGGATAAGGAATTAAATGTTGATGAGGATTCCACTTAGGAAGCTCAGAAGAAGTAGAAGCAGAAGAAGGAGGAATCTCGGAAGATCTAGAAGAGGGAGACAGCTGGATAACCGAAGGTGGGGCACATGTGGTACTTTCGAGAAGTACTTGGTCCGTTATCATCTCTGGTTCTCATTCCACCTCCTTAGAAGAAGAAGAAGAAAGAGAAGGAAGTAGAACCGAGGGTCCAGCTAAAACATTACCACTACGTGTGGTAATTGCTTTGATTTCCTCATGAGGGTTAGGTATTGTGTTGCTAGGCAATGCACCCTGAGGTCTCTCCTGGAGAGCCTTTCTCATTTTCGCCATTTGGTTTTAAACAAATTGATTTAGGGCTTCCTGGTCTTTTTTAAAGTTTTCGTTCTTGATCAATAACTGTCTCAATAAATCTTCAATGGAAGATTGATTTAGAGCTTGGTTTTGATGGTAATTTTGACCTTGGTTCTGATTATAATTTTGATTATAATCATTCCCTTGGTTAAAATTTTGATTTCTGTTCTGATTAAAGCCTTGACCTTGATTAAATCTATTTTGATTCTATGTATTCCTGTTTTGATTATTTTGAAAATTTTGATTATTACCCTGATTTTGATTATTTGGTGGATTGAAACCGGGTGGTCCAAGAAAATTATTAGAACGATGGCTAAGCAGATTACGGTCTCCTTAAGGTTGGTAAGCATTACCACCGGAATTATAGTTCCCTGTAGTAGCATAAACGTCCTGACTGTAGCCACCGGTGGCTTGACACTCATAATAAGAATGTGGACCACCACAAGTCTCACAGCTAGGAGTCACATAATTAACTTGCTGATTTGATCGGTACATTTGTAGCATATCTTTTCTCATTTCAGCCATCTGTTGTGTAAGAGCTGCTAACTCGAAAGAAGAAGAAGTTATAGAACTAGATGACTCACCCTTATGAGCTGAGGTATCCCAGTCATTGTGGTGGACGATCATATTCTTAATAAGATCATAACTCTCTTCGGGTCTCCTTTTCATAAAGGTCCCCCCAGCTGCAGTGTTGATCGTATCATGGTGTCTTAAGGTTAACCCGTTATAGAACATGTCTATTTGAGTAACGGGTAACATATTATGGTTTGGACACCGGTCGATCGAAAGCTTGTAACGTCCCTACGCTTCGAATAATGATTCATCCGGAAGCTGGCGAAAGTTACTGATATCGTTCCTTAGTTTCATCACCATAGAAGGAGGAAAGTATTTAGAAAGAAATTTAGAAGCCATCTCCTGGAAAGTATGAATAGAATTTTTTAGAAGATGATCAAACCACGCGGTGGCATGATGCGTCAACGAATAAGGAAAGAGGTATAAGCGAAGGGCGTCATCGGTGACCCCGTTCTGCTTCATACTCTGGGTGATAGTCAAGAACTTATCGAGATGCTTATTCGCGTCATCACCCGGTAGTCCGTGAAACTGACAACTATTTTGGACTTGTTTTCTTTAGTCCGAAGCAGTAGCCTGAATGTTCACGAGAGCGATCGGTTCGCCCCGTCCATTCATCGTAGGCTGACACAGCTCCTCCATCGTTCGGAGATCGAGAGCAGGAATTTGAAGATTAAGTCCCGGTGGACCATTATGATTTTGAGGAGGAGGACCCGCAGGAGGCGATCCTTGAACGTTATTAGTATTCATATTGATTTCTTCAAAATCAAGTAAAAGAGACGGATCAACAAGATTTCTTCGATGATTTTGAATAACGCTCTCGGGATTAGAAAAAGGAGGAACGAGATTAGAAGAAGAAGAACGAGTTCTCATGCACTAAAAAGAAGAAATAAGATAATAAAAATAAAAATATTTTTTGATTTTTTATAAAAGAAAATAAAATAGAAATAGAAAATATTTTTGGATTTTTATTTTTTTATATAAGTACGAAAATAAACTTTCAAAAGAGAAAGGATCTTTAAGGCACTAACTTCAAACACCACGTGTATATGTACACCTCTCCCCAGCAACGACGCCAAAAACTGATTCGTCGTAAACGACTAGTCGAGTAATAGTATATAAGAAAGTCCCGTTCGGATGTAAAAATTACTTGAGGACAAGTAATAGTTAATCCCCGGATGTCGTGTCCCAACGAGAGATGAATTTGAAATTTACGAAAGCGTTTTGTTTGATGCTTGATTGTCGAATATTTTTGGTTTTTGGTTTTAAACTAAATAAAATAAAAATAAACTAAAGAATACTAGATAACGATAAGCAAGCAAAAAAACGAAGAATAATATATATAAAAAGATATGCTTGCTAAGTGAAATGTTTAGATCCTTAAGTGTGATTTAATTAATTAAGTCCTTATCGATGAACCAATATCTTTCAAACAAATTATCTTCTCACAACGTTGGTTTTTATTGAAAATAATTTTTGTCAAGATATCGATTACTAAATTAATGCCTATCTATTCTTACGGCTTTTGCCCGCTTGAACAATCAAAACAAAAATCTAAGTAATCCGAAAATCACTAATCAATATTTTCCACTTTATTAATCACACTTAATTCACTAAACAATTTTATCACTTAACAAGCATATATAAGATCTACTCACTAAGCATATTAATCAACAAATAAGCAAACATAATCATTTTAAGCTAAATAAATCTAAACTACTAAAATCGAAAAGAGAAACATGATAGAACCGAATGATGAACCGAATCGAATACAAAACCACCCGATTACATAAACAAAGCAAAATGCCAAGTTTATTTCTCTATTAGACTTTATTTGCTTATTAGATGATAAAGTTTGGAACTTTATACACTAATAAGCTAGTAAACTCTAAATAAAGCTCTAAACTTAGTAAATAAGCTTGTTTATGTAGTCCTTAAGCTCCACGCCTCATGAGTATAATCGAATTCATCAAATCACAATTCAAACAATCATTAAACAATATGAATAAGCTATAAGCTTAAGCTTAAATTCCAAAATATTAAGTATTTTGAAATTAGAAATGATAAAAAGCTAAGAGATCTAAACTAATAAGCTATTTTAAAAACTTCTGAAATAAACTAGATCTATTTTGAAAACTAAACTAAAATAAGCTAAAGGTTAATAAGCTATTTTGAAAATAAGAAAAGAACATGAATCGAAAATAAGCAAAGCTTATTTCGATTTGATATAAGCTTAATTCCAATTAAATATGCTAAAGAAACTAATTTGATTATGTGAAATTAAGCTATGAGAGCAATAAGCCAAAACAGCTTATTCAAAAATAAGCCACACAAAAAGCTTATCTAAAAGCTTATTAAATCTAAGCTTATTAAAGAAATAAATAAAAAAACCAATAAGCTAAGGAATAGCTTATTAGTTTCACCACTTATTCGTAATAAGCTCAGAAAATAAGCTGAGTAAATAAGCTAGAGGTATAACCTTATTTTCGAAAAAGAGAAAAAGAAAAGAAAAGAGAAATAAGGTAAGTGAATAAGCACCTTAGGTAACAAAATAAATCTCAATCATCTTCATTAATAAGCTAGGATTCCATTACAATAAGCTTGAAGAAATAAGCTACAAAAAGCTGAACTAAAATTACAATACAAAACTTGAAAAATAAGCTAAACTAAATGGAGAGTAAACTAAATTCTAAACTATACTACTCTCCCATTGAGCTGTTGCGTGTGAGTTTATATAAGTCCAGTGTAACACCCCCAAATTGGGTCGCAGCGGAATAAGGATCTCCGGGGCGTGTTACTTCTCAGATCAATAACACAAGATATATATAGAACGACCAAAAAGTCATTTTAAAACTGATACATTGGATTTAACAAATATTTGATACAAATAGCCCGAAGCTTTAACTTGTTCCTTATTATTATTACAAAGATATTGGTTCACAACACATGAGTTTCCCAAAACATAATACAACCATATCTTTAGCATGATATCCCAAAACAAAATCACCAATGTATCCTTGGCACCTTATGCTTACTGATCTCCTGAAAAACATTGCTTTAAAACGTTAACAATAATGTTGGTGAATTCATAGGTTTGATAAATCATAATATGCAGGACCGCAAGACTTTCCCCGTGATAATGCAACACATGCAGACATCACAAAACCCGATTACATTTTCCTAAGCTCATGACACTGAAGTTCGACAATCTTTCTCACAATATTGTATATATATATATATTGCAATTTCTACCAAATTAGATGTTTAACCCGAAACATCCCCAAATCCGACATGCTATACGTTCATTCTTGGTGATAGCTAGTCACCCGAATGGGATGGTCAATCCCAAATAGATCTATTCATAACATTCGCGCTTCCAAACCAGAAATTAACAGTTCATAATAATGGGCTCAACTTGGGTTATCGCTACTTAGGCAAACATGTAATCAATATAAAATATCCACTTGCGTCCAATTTATAAAACAAAGCATGTTTCCACCCCAAAGTTATAAATCATTGAAATCGTAAAAATATGGGGCTATGAACTCACCTTGAGTTCTGATAATCCAAATATCACAGATAATGCGTCACGCAAATCGTCAGATGCAACCTATTTAATTTAAGGTCGTATAAGTACCATGTACTTCGATTAACTAACATCATATACAGGTCTATGTTAGTTAAAGATATAAAAACACAATACAACATTTTTGCAATATAATTTTCCATATTTTAGTGTTTTTAGTCTGATTAATAGTGTTTTTCGAGGTAAATGATGTGTGTTTTAGCACACATCAAATTCCTCCACACTAAGCCATTGCTGGTCCCACACGCAATGTTTATAAAACACGCCCGAAAATAAATAATTAAAACCCCCCTTAACTTATGACCCCTCACATACAAACAAGAACAGAAAATGTCTATTAAAAGGTTCAAAAATTATTTATTTCGAAAACGCCCCATTTTGACCACTTATTTCTTAAAAGACAGAATAATGTTTTATTAATGACCCGCTATGCTTGACTTTATTTATGAAGATATATACAAAGCTCATAGAACGGGAAACACGCAAACTGGGTGTCTCCAGGAGATAAATATCGTCATCCTCTTTTTACTATTCCTAAGCCAAGTTTGTACAATTTTTAACGTTGTGCAAAAGTATGTGTAAAATGCTAACACTACTCATATTTGTAATTTGTGTAAGCCTAAACTAACTTTTCACTCCCGATTATTTATTATTTATTAGTGTGTATGTGCTCAATTCTAATTTCGACCACCCAATCGACATTTAAAAAAAGTTGTAATCCCTCTAAGTTTGATAAAAAGCTTAACGTTCCTTCCAAAAATTCTGAAGTTGAAGGCGAGATCATTCCATGTAGTGACTTTCTTTTCAGTACATCCCAGCCGAGATCGACTTAGGTGACTAGGCTTTTGACACCCCACAGAGAATAGTATCAGAACTCACGGACCTTCGATTTTCAAAAATTCTTAGAATTCCTGTTAAACAAACACTTCACTTAGAAAGACTACAACTTAAGCAAATAAATTTGGTTCTTATTTCAAAGCATATTTAAATTTTAGAAAAAGAAAATTTTCTTATATTTATTCAACAACAACACTTTCTCAAACAATTATTAACATTATTTTTATTATTACCTCCACCCTTTAAACGACTGCAACATCGGTATGCGAGCCGACCATGGTCCAGTGGTCTTATTTCGGCTTCGTTTATATTATTTATTTATTTTTTATTATTATATACTAATATATTATTGCCAACACTTTTCATACTTTATACTTTATCACGGTATATAGAAAAAATTTCTTTTTAGAAAATTTAAGTATAAATTTGAACTAAGACTAAATTTATCAATATAGCGATTTACATTAATAAAGCTTTTATAGTCTAAAAATGTTGATTTTAAAAGGACTTTTAAGGGTGATAAAACCACTAACTTGTCTAATTTCTGAAAAGAGCACGTATTATTAGTCCGGTTATAAGCTTCTGGGAGGAAAAGCCACAAATTACACTTATGAGCTCTTAAGATATCCAACTAATCCTTGTTTAGCATTTATCTTTTGCACAACTTGTAAAACTTAGCCTAAAAAGTTAAAGAAATAGCCAGATCAACACTCTGGTCGAGTCAGGATCTCCTTTGTTCTCGCTTATGGGACTAGTCAATCACGCACGGTCAAAACGTTTAATAAATATACTATACGAATATATAAAAATATATAATATTATAATATATAGATAATATAATATATATATAATTATAATATATATATTTGTTTATATAAAAATGAGCAAAAATAAACATAGATTTGGTCAAAATGGGGTTGCGTATGGCAAACGAGCAGGCAGGTAATATCATAATTCGATAGAAATCCCCCCCCCCCCCCCCACACTTAGAATCGAACATTGACCTCAATGTTTAAAAATGTCAGGTATTACCCCCACACTTAAGGACGGAAAAGGCAAATGCTTGAAATTCCAAGTGTGAAAAAGGAAACAAATATGCACATATGATTAGGATTGAGGATTCCAAGGATATAGAAATGATGAAGATCTGAGACCGAGTGATTGGAGGATTGAAAACAAGCACGGGTCTTCATGATCTTATGGAATCCTGAAAAACAAAAACAACACACAAACCAAAGAAAGAAGCACGCCCCTACACTAGGGCTATAAAATCACACACTTATTTTTTAAGAAAATAGACATAAGAAATATACGGGTTGCCTCCCGAGAAGCGCTTGTTTTTGTGCGAGTCTCTAGCTTGACTCTCCCCATATCATCATGATATTAGGGACGAAACAAGTGGAAGAGTAAACTTCCATTAGACATTTATATGCCACCGGTTCTAGAGAAGAAAAATGAAAAGCGGAGATGCCGGGGTCAAAAATGATATCCTCACTCCCGGAGGAGAGATGAAGAGAAGATTCCACCGGATAGGTGAAATAAGAAAGAAAAATTCAGATAACATATGTAAGGGAAAGATAATGGTGATCCTTAAAGGGTAATCTCACATATGTTGGAGAAAAATTTATCTCATGAATTCCGGGGTCGAAAACTTTGTCCTTGGTCATCAAATCATCAATTGGAGCATCGTACAAAATCTTCTTCCATTCATTCTCTTTAGATTCCAAATCAAATAAATCATCATTCTCTTCGAGAGGCGATTCATCGGTGAACCCCTCGAGAATGGAAGCAACGCTTATCTTATGAGTAGACGGATCACGGTGAAGTAGAAACTCAATCTCATCAACGTCGCTGCCTGGGTCGAAACATTCATCCTCATTAAAATCGAAAAGAGGTGTGACAAGCCAGCCGGCTCATCAAGGTTAGAATCATAAGAAGCCTTGCTCTCGATGTTCTCTAACATCTCATCAAAAAGAGGATTTACGACACTAGAGATGTATTCGTCATCGAATTCGAAAAGAGGGTTCGAGTAAATTTTAACATTTTCTTCCGAAACGTCCTCATTGGATAGTGACTCGTCATCACTAGAGGTAAAATCATCATTTGAATCGAAGAGAGGGTTAGAGAAAGTCACATATTTTTCCTCATAAACGTTAATGGGAGAGAAATCATCACACAAAGATAAATCACAATTACTATCACTCTCGGAAGTATCCTCAGACTCACTTGGGATTGGAACAAGGTCCTCAACACTAGACTTTATGAATTAGCCTGATTCCTTTTTAGGAATAGTGCTAAGATGCTCATCCCCCATGATGAGAGAGTCCTCGGGCTCAATAGTAGAAGAGACGGGTACGAGAGCAATAGACCGAAGAATTTGAGGCATTTTATTCAAAGGAATATAATACTCCTCGTCATCATCGCAAGTAAAATTGAAACTTCACGAAGGCTCGGGAGTACTCATTTCTTGAGGAGGTGATTGATCGATATTAGCCGCTTGCTTTCGTTGAATTACCATTTCACAAAATGATCGCATCATGCTAAGAAGTTTATTCTTTGACTCTTCCCATCTTTGTTGATTAAGGTCTTCTTGAAGATCGATGGAATATTGCGGGAATTGATATTGGTCAAAACCGGAAGAATTAAAATTATGCTCAAAGTGGTTTTGATTCATCGGTTGACATTGAAAACTATCATGAGGACCCCCATAGTGTTCACATCAAAGATACTGTTGAGAAAAACTCGGTGAATTTTGTAGATAATAATTATCACTAAAGTTTTGATTGTAGCTCGATTCTTGCTCATAGACAAGCGGGAACCGTGGTGGACAATCATAACCATTGTGAGAATCATTTCCACATAACTCGCACGAGTATGTCTCGTACTAGGGTTGTGGAGGTTGATCATAGAAGTTGGAAGTATCATTATAAGAATAAGGATTTGGGTCATAGACAAACTCATTTCCGGATCTTACACTGCTACAGCCCGGACAATTTCCACCATTAAACGGACCTCCACACCACGAGCAACCAAAATGGTTATACGAAGACATGTCGAAGAATTAAACGGATAAGAGGATAAAAAAGATAAGAATTAAACGATGTAAGAGGATAAAAGAGACTATTATTATTTATTTTTTTATAAAGATAATAATAATAAAAATAAAAATATTTTTGGTATTATTTTTTTTAATATTTATAAAAAGAAAAGGAAAAATAAAAATAAAAATAAAATAAGAAGAAAAATATTTTTGGACTTTTATATTTTTAATAAGTACGAAAATAAACTTTCCGAAGAAATAATCTTCAAGGCACTAACTTCAAACACCTCATGTAGATCGTACACCTCTCCCCGACAACGGGGCCAAAAACTGATTTGAAAAAAATAGTATATAAATAATAAAATATATAACTAAATATCTCAAATAGTAATATTATAGAGAGTATCCCGTTTGATATAAAAATTGCTTGAGGACAAACAATATTTTATCTTCCGGATGTCGTATCCCGACGAGAGATGAATTTGAAATGTCCGCAAATGTATCTTGTTTGATGCTCGAATATCAAATATTTTTAATTTTGA
>BQNB010083660.1:0-22639 GCA_026074375.1 Tanacetum coccineum | reverse complement strand
CTAAGAAATTATTTCAAAATGTAAAACGTGAAACTAAAGTTTTGGAGCTGATCCACGGTGATCTGTGTGATTTACATGCTACTCTCTCTTTAGGGAATAAGAAATACTTTGTGATATTTATTGATGATGCTTCAAGTTTTGCTATGTTTATTTATTACATTCAAAGGATGAAGCATTAGATAAATTCAAAGTATTCAAAACTGAAGTTGAATTACAACAAGGGTCTCTAATCAAAAGATTTAGAACTGATAGGGGAGGTGAGTACATGGATACTCTGTATTTTCAGTTTGTTGGTATTATCCATATAACGACTTCCCCCTATACTCTACAACAAAATGGTATATCTGAAAGGAAAAATAGAGTACTGAAAGAAATAGTTAATTATATGTTGTCCTACTCAGGACCGAGTCAAGGGTTCTGGGGTGAAGCTATGTTAACATCTTGCTATTTACTAAATAGGGTTCCTAACAAAAGGAACAAAATTACCCCTTATGAACTCTGGACTAAAAAGAAACCAAACTTAAACTACCTTAGGGTTTGAGGTTCTAGGGCAATTGTAAGACTCTCTGATATCTTTGTTGGATATGTTGAGCATTTTAAGGCTTTTAGGTTCTATGTCAATAAGCATAATGATTCTGTTTCAATTAACTCTATAATTGAATCAATGGATGCTATCTTTGATGAGAATAGATTATCATCAGTCCCTAGACTAAGTCTAAAGATTCCTAATAGAACTGAAGACATTGGTGGTTCAGTGGTCCCTGAAAAAGTCACTGAAGAGGTTGTTCAGCAACCTGAACCTGAGCTTAGAAAAAGCAAAAGGAATAGGACTCCAAAGAATTTTGGACATGAATTTCAATTATACTTAATTGAAGGAACAAGAGATGAGGTATCTGATCAACACTCCTATTGCTTCAATGTTGAGGATGATCCCAAGGCATTTGATGAAGCAATGAAGTCTCATGACGTTGCTTTCTGGAAAGAAACAATTAATGATGAGATGGATTCCATCATGGGTAACAATACTTGGGTGTTAGCTGATCTACCTCCAGGTTGCAAACCTCTTGGTTGTAAATGGATCTCTTCAAATAAAAACAAAGGTGATAGAACCTATTGAAAGTTCGAGAGGCTGATCATTTTAAGGCTTTAAACTAAAGTCAGGGATATAATAATTTTGATACTTATGCTACCAGATGGCACGAATAGTACCAATGAACTACTAATTGCAATGACATTAATTCAAAATCTGATTATTCATCAAATGGATGTGAAGACAGCTTTCTTAAATGGCGAATTAGATGAGGAGGTCTATATAAACCAATCTCAGGGCTTCATCATGCCTGGCAATGAAAACAAGGTGTGTAATCTGATTAAGTCTTTATATGGACTTAAGCAGGCACCAAAGCAATGGCACCAAAAGTTTGATGAAGTGGTTTTGTCTAATAGTTATTTACTTAACCAAGCTGAAAAATATGTATATTGCAAATTTGATGAATCTGGTAAAGGAGTCATCATTTACCTATATGTTTATAACATGCTGATCCTTAGCACTGATCAAGTTCAGGTTGACCTGACAAAGGAATTTTTGTCATCAAGGTTCTCTATGAAGGATATGGGGGAGGCAATGTTATCCTAGGTATAAGGATTAAACATAAAAGTAATGGAATAGCAATCTTTCAGTCTTATTATATTGAGTAAGTATTTAAGAGATTTAATTACTTTGATAGCACTCCAGCTCCTATGGATACAAGTGAGAAACTGATGCCCAATAATGGTCAGGCTGTATCTCAACTTGAGTATTCTATGGTGGGTGGCTGCTTAATGTATGTCACGAGTTGTACAAGGTCTGACATTGCATTTGTTGTGGGTAAACTGAGCAGGTATACTAGTAATCCTGGTACTCAGCACTGGCAAGCAATTTAGAGGGTACTGAAGTACTTAATAAAAACCATGAACTATAGATTGACATATACTGGTTATCCTTTAGTGTTAGAAGGTTACACTGATGCAAGCTGGATCAGCAATACTAAAGCCATTTCGTCTACAAGTGGCTGGGTATTCTTGCTTGGTGGTGGTGCAATTTCTTGGGCTTCTAAGAAACAAACTTGTATCACTGGTTCAATAATGAAATCTAAATTTGTGGCCTTAGCAACTGCTGCTAAGGAAGCTGAATGGTTAAAAACTTGCTCTTTGAGATTCCATTGTGGGTTAAACCTATAGCACCTATTCTAGACTTGTGATAGTGCTGCTACATTGGCAAATGCTTATGCAAGAATGTACAATAGAAGTCCTATGACAACTAGGTTAGTTCGGCAAAATAACATGGTTCCTGACCTGATCAGAATGGGGTGGTATCTGTAATTGTGTTGTCTCAACAAAATTAGACTATCACACTTGACAAGGGACTGGCAGAGACTTGGTACTAAAGTCCTGCTGAAGGGATGGGATTAAATTCCAACTAAGTCGCGAATACTACGACAACCCAACTCCCACTGAGGAAACTTTGTACTGAGTTTCAAAATGTAGAAAGCTGAACATTGAGTGGACTGAAGCACATGTATTTACCTATCATCCCAAGGATGTGCTTAGAACCTGCTGATAAAGGAGGATGAAGTTGTTAACTTCACAATGGTTAATTTCTTTGAAAAGTGCTTAGCAAAAGCATGAATAAAGAGGAACCACCTATGTAAATATTAAGGTTTTGCCGCCTCAGGGAGCATAGACTTTGGCTCTTACAACATTTATGAATTATGGATATTGGGATGGACCATTCTTGTATCTATCATGAGTTTTCCTTATGTGTTTAAAAACTTGTGTGTTTTTATCTTCAAGTATTCAAATGAGTTGTAGGGTTCAATTCTTAGAACACCCGGTTCTTGAATAATTATTGAACGATAATTACATAAGATGGAAATTTAATCCTTAGGATATTATCATTTATGCACTTGTTTGTATAATGTTTAATTTTTTATGCAAAGGTATTATAATAAATTGGAAAGGATTGTTGGAAATTTAGTTCAATGAGGGTTCAGTTCATACCGGTTAAGGGACTGGAGTGTACTCCCATAGGTCACTGAACACCCTGACTTAGATAGTGGTAAAAAGGAAATTCATGTCACTGATGATCTTCAGTGAGTTGACTCTTTAGTGAGTAACTCTAAAATGAAGATATCATGTGGTTTAACACAGTCAATGAGTCCTTTTAGTATGAACCTTCAGCTTGTATAGCTCTAAAGTGAGTTAGCGAATGTCCAGGGCTACTGACGGAATAACTCATTTAATAGCTGAATTTTAATGATATGTAACTGTTTTGAACCGTTTCATATGTAAGTTTGCAATCACATTTAGATAACTATGTTTAAAATTGGTAATTGTAACCAACTAATTCCATAAATAACGGAAAGTTTATTATGAATAGATTATATCCTAAAACTCTCTCATAACTCTTTGGACTAAGGTTTTGAGTATTCTCCTATAAATTGGAGATCACAAACTGCATGTGAGGGACATGAAAAAGAAGACATAAACATAAACACATAGAAACGCACGATTCTTGATCTGTGCCTAAAACAAGAACAAACACTTGGTTTTATCCTAAGGAGGTACTGGTGTAACCCAGGCATAGGGTCGAATAATCTTCTTTGGAAAGTGATTACACGACTTCAAGTGATATCCGGTAACCACCTTAGTAATTAGTTAAGCTATTGATTGTTTTAACCCTGATCTGGGACACACAACGACCAACAGGGAATACTATTCCCGTGGACATGTCGCCGGAGATAGTTTTGTCATTAATATTAGTTAATATATAAATTAATTAACTAACTAATTAATAATTAATTAATTAATTATTTAATTCAAAACTATCCCCGGCGACATGTCGCCGGGGAATATGCCTTAGATTGTCGACCAGGTCAAACCTGGCCACACAATCCCTGACATTTGTTTCACACTGATTCGTAGAATCTTATATACGTAATAATAAAATATATAATATGATGGAAAATTCCCAAACTACCCTTGAGGACAAAGGTAGAAAGGAAAATCTTCACAAATATATATAATATAATACGTATATTAACCGAGAAGTATGATTCCCGGGTCGTTTCCCCAACGATTTATGAAATTGAAACCACGTTTTTGTTTGGACAATGATTTGAATGAAAACAAAGATTGATTTGATTATCTAAAACTACTAATTAAAAACAACAATTAAAATAAACAATCAAGAGCAATTAATGAACAAAGACAATTCTCGGGAACGAAGAAAACGCGACAAATAAGTAACTAAGGCAAGATTAACTACTATGGATGCCAATGAAATTTCTAAACCTAAATTAAGACAAAAGAAAATTTCAATAAAAAGAATTTTTTTTTATATTTTTGAATTTATTATGAATTAAAAACTAAATTAATCAATTTAAATCCTAGAAAATAGCAAATTAATTCCTAAAAATTCTAAAAAAATGATTTTTAAACTTAGAAAAATCTAAAATATTATAAAAACTCAGAAAACTATTTTTAACTACTTTTAAAATTAAAATCCTATTTTTTAAATTAAATTTAAAAGCTTAAAAATGAACTTTAAAATCTAAAAATGATAAAAATGATTTTAATGCATGTAAAACTAAAAGTATTTATTCTAAATCTAAAAACTATTTTTTGTATTTTTTTTAATTTATTTTTCTATTTTTTTTATTTTCGGAGAATTTTTAACAACTAGGAAAAATTATAAAAATTAAAATCACAAAAAGTCCTAAAAAAGATGCAAAGCACTAAGAAAAATATAAGCAAACTCCCAGCTTATCTAATAAGCTGGGGAAAAATCCTAATAAGCTACGACTTTTTAATAAGGACTAAACTAAAAATGTGTTTAACAAATAAATGAAAAGAAATTAAACCGGATGAGCTATTGTAGCATATTGGTTAAGGCAATAGGTGTGAGAAGGAGAGGTCGTGGGTTCGAGTCCATCCTCATCTTTGGTACTTTTATTTTTTATTTTTGAAAAGCTAAAAGCAAAGATGAGACAAAATGAAATAAGTAACTTTTATAAAATCAACTTATGATATGAAAACCCTTAATTAATAAGCTGAAAACACTTATTCCTAACAGATTACTAAACTAAGTTATTTTTTTGCCTTTTCTTAGAATTTATACTTTAGAAAGAATTGAATAAAGCTAAAACGAACTGTAACAATCTAATTTTCCTACCTACCTCTACCCTAAGAAACTGAAAATGACAAAAAAAATCAAAGTTATAAGCCATAAGCTGAAATCAAAATAAGCACTTATGAAAAATTAAAAACCAACAGGCCCTTAAGGGCTGACTTTGAGCTCAATTTGCAATAATCTCACAGAATCCTAAATGCTTTATTCTAAACTATCTTAAAGATTAACCAATAAGCTTTCTAAAACATCTTTAAAAACTTATTTTGAAACACTTTTGCTTAATGAAAAGAATGATTTAAAACATCTTAAAAACTCAGCTGCTGCTGAATTTTCGTTTTGAAATTAAAAAGACAAAGTGCTAATTTGGTAGCTAAAAACAGATAAGCTCAATAACTTCTTAATAAAAACTAACTAGAAATAGATTATAACTAACCTAAGTTCTATTTGAATGCTGAAAATCTAAACTTAAAAACTACCTCTACTTGCTAAAAATTAAGATTGAAAATTTGACTTAAGCACTTGAGGCTGCTGATGCAGTTGACATGATAAATGAACCAAAGCTAAACCTAGCAAATGCAGACTTTAAGAACTACTTTAACACTCCAAAAACACAATAGAGATAATAAAAGCTTATATTTCAAAAGCAACAAACATATTTAAACTTATATTAAACTAACAATTTGAAAAGCTAACTTACTCTATCCTAGCTTATAAATCTAGCTTAAACAGACTTATTTGAAAGTTGAGAATCAACCACAAAAGACACAAGGCCTCAAGTAGTACTAACTTGGTGTTAGTACTGTTATGCCAAACACCCCTTTAAAATTCATAGATTCCAATTAAGCTTATGAATATGAAATCTATTGAGCACAACCTGAATACCAGATACAATAAGCATCTAAACACTCACCTAATAAACCTATTTAAACGATAATAAGCCAGCCAAAATAATAACTATAAACTACACAATTTTTTTTTGGAATTTTAATGACATTATAATACTAAACAAGAAAAATATTGACTACTATACTACTAAACTCAAGAGCATCTAATCAAACATATTCATTAAGCATGGTAAAATATTAAATACACAAATAAAGCAATAAGCATACAATTAAAGACAACTCCTAACTAAGAAAATAAGACATAATTCTTAAATGAACACTACTTTTAGCATGTAGCTAAACAAATGTATCAAAGGCTTAGATTGAGCTTCCTAACATTCTCCAGCTTATTAACAAGGATAAGCATGGTTAAGTCCAATACGCTTTTCCAAGTGCAAAGCTTATCATTCCAGATTGCATAGATCCATATAACTAGGGTATTAAACTAAATTTATTATTATGAGTAATAGATGACTAATTAAGCTTAAATTTGAGCTTAGAGACTCAAAAGCTTATAATGAAGCTATATTGAGATCGTATGAAACAGTAACCGAAGCACTTGAGAATTCTAAAAGATTATAATAAAAACTGAAAATGAATGATATTTAAAGAAGCTTAAAAGCAGATTACAATACTGTGAAAATTTGAAAATTACAAAACTTAAAAAAAAAGAAATTACATTTACAACAATAAGTTACAAAAGCTTTTAAAACTAAAAATAATGCAGGAAAAGAAAGATTTTATTTATGTTTGAGTGATGAGGCGTTTTTATATTCCATCACTGAAGCATCTAGCGAAAGGTTGTTACACGCACCCTTTTCATCTCAACCATCTATTCAACTCAATCATTTGGATGTCGATTGTGAGCCACATGGATAGATTTTGATCACAGAATAAATAACGGATTGCCAAGCGGGTAATCCATGTGCATATAAAATTGTGCTTCTTTTGTGAGCGTTTTTTAGTGAAAAATCCTCATTCCTCGATGTTTGTTGCCAGAACCAGGTCATTCCTTTGGGTAATTGGCCAATTACAAAGCATGGTTGACTCTCCTGTTTTGCCAGTCCTCAATGTTTAAAGTCGGGTTTCTACGAAAATCTAAGCCGTTTATGAATTATGCAAAGATAAACGTGAATCGATAATGATGAAAGGATATCGGATCTCCCCAAACTAATTTCACACAAAGGATGAGAAGCTCGAGTGAAACGGGATACAACACCGGACACGAGAGTCTTTAGAAATTGTTGGGTTAATCCTGCAAAAATGCACAAAAACAAACAACGAAAAACTGGAAGAGGATAGCCACAACACATCACAACACATTATTTAAGAAAATAGAAAGAGAATAGATAAGCATGGGGTGAACTCCCACGAAGCGGCTTGTTTTTGGTAACCGAGTCACAAGCTTGACTTGATCCCTGAATTTAGTTGTCCTTAGGGAGAGCAACACTTAAAACAAGAAACTTCCCTTGAAGATGCCACCGGATGATGAAACGTGATGATGCCGGGGTCAAAAACAAAATTCTTACTCCTAAAGGAGAAAATCAAAGGTGATTCCTCGGTGTAAGTGAAGAATGGAAGAAAAGTCCAAATTATAAATGTGAAGGAATCGACATCTTCAACATTTAAAGGTAACACCGTTTCACTTAGGTAAAAATCTTCATTAGGTTTAACAAAAGCATTTTTCATAGCCAAAATGGGCGTAAATCTCATGCAAACATCGGGTGGTTCCGGAGGAGGACGAGGAAATGACAGATCGAAATGAAATGATTCAAACTCGGGAAGCTCCAAAAGAGGTTCATTTGAATTATCAATGCTAATCAACCCCTCCTGATCGGGCTCAATCTCAAAAAGAAACGAATCATACTCGGGAAGAGAGTAATTAGCATGAGTAGTGGTGTTGCCACTTCTCGTCTCTTCCGTATGATCGCTAAAAGTCTCGACTTCGGGTAAAATATTATCCAAATGAGAAAGAGAAGTATCGGACTCCTCTAAGAACGAATCACATTCCGCGACGGGGATAGGAAATGGAGAAGGAGACTTGAACACACGATCCGGAGTAGGGTTATCTTTCAAAGATTCAATTTTAGAAATAAGACGATGTAAGTTTAATAATTTCCCACGAAGAATAACGTCTTAGGTTTGAAAAATATCTTCTAAATCAAACTCTTTCTCTTCTTGGTCAACATCATTCACTTCCTCTAGGCTAATGTACTCGATGTCCTCAAAATCATCGTTATCACTCAAAGTGTCATCATTTTGATCAAAGTCGGCTTCAACAATTCCCGATGGAATTGGAGCAATATGAGCAAGTTCACAGGCAAACTCCTCGAGAATAGGGTCGATCTTAGAAAAATAAACAACCAAAGTATCACGGTTAATCAAAGATTCCACAAGTTCATGTGCAGGTACGGATAAAGCAAAAACCACAAGAAAACGGTTAAAACCGGGCAAACACGAACACAAGAACGGAAGAGCACACAAAGAGCCGGGAGAATGCTATCAAGTCAACCCTCAGTCAACCCTTGGTCAAAGTCACAACAAGACAAAATCCAAAATTCCAAAATTAGTCCCTAAAAAAATCACCAAATTACAAAACAAACCCAAAATTCCACTAACGGTTGTTAGTATAAAACCTAACACCCGTTAACTCTTTATAAAACCATTTCCTTGGCCTAAAAACCACATCCCTTATAACCTGGCCCAAACCCAAGTCAAAGCCCGGGTCAACACAATTAAACGCACCCTTATAGGTTAAAAAAAGCGGGAAAACCCATTTCTACTGTTCATCGTCTTCTAGATTTCACCAAGGGGTAAAAATCATAGGGCTTTTACAAATTAAGGGATATAAGGGACAATTCATGGGACAAAGTACACATGGGCAGAATAATACATCATCAAACGCGCCCTATTGGCCTATCCCAACAAGGAATGCCACGTTGGATGATGAGGAAGCACAAGGGAATGTTGGGATTTGCACTTAAGGTACTCACAGAAGTAACACAAAGGTGTCACATCACGGATTGCCACGCTGGCAATCCGTGTGAGACAATCTAATCCAATGGCTTGTATTGAAGACTCAATGATTAAAGGAATCTAAGGGCCAATGATGAGAGGAGGTGTAACTGAATTTAGTCCTAGAAGCTTCTCATTCGGGCTATAAATAAAGCCTCATCCTCACACACAAAAGAGATAGTTTTTTAGCTTTTAGAAATTTAGCTTAATTTAGTTTTTAGCTTATTTAATTTTCCTTTAAATGTAATTTTCATTAAATCTTTTGTAATTCCTTTACCAAAGTATTGTAATCTCTTTTAGTTATTAATAAAATCAAACTTTTAGTTTTTATAAGCTGCTTTTTACTCATAAGCTCTCAATAAGCCCAAATGTTGCTACTGTTACTCATAAGCTCACACAAGCTCATTATAGCTCTCACAAGTCTATAAGCTTGTGATAGAGCTCAATTAGGCATTAATTCTACTTAAACATTTAAAATCAGATTAATACCTTGTCTATTTGAATTTTGAGCTTATGGAAGGGAAGCTAGCAAAGGATGAGCTTCCATGGACTTTTACTGGCTTATCATTGATAAGCCAGAGCTAGTAGACAAGCTCTATGAGCATTTAAGCTTTTGTTTAGCTAGAGCTTCCTGTAAGTCTTCTCTAAACTTCACTGTTTTAATTTCCTAGTCTAGATTTGCTTAATTTGCTTATTCATTAGCTTAATTGTGATTAATTATGCTTAAGTGTGCTTATCAAATATGTTTCATTATCATTTTATAGCTTCAGTAGTATAGATCTTATATTTCTTCATTTTATGTCTAAAATATCTCAAAAAACTCAAAAACAAGTAGTTTAGTGTTAGCTTATAGTTTCTAGCCTATTGTCTGTTTAGGATTGCTTATTAAGATTATTAAGAGTTAGTCATTATCTGGTTAATAAGATCTAATCACTTAATTTCATATTAGCTTGTTAAAATGAATCTGTCAAATGTTAAAGGGGTGTTTGGATTAAAACAGTTTGACCTCAAATAGTCAAAGGGATTTGATAACAGCTTTTGATCTAGTTTTGATTTAGCTTAAAATGAATAGTTTAGTTTTTTTCTTAAGTTAGATTTAAAAAAAAGTAAAAGTTTAAGCTCATTTAATTGTTCCTGCACCAGGGGAGTTAAAACTTTTAAAGCTACTAAGAGTTTTTGATCCAAGCTTGTCTAAGCTTGGATTTTGTTTGCTAGGTATTCATTTACACTCTTTGAGTGTAACTAGTGCAGGATTTACCAATTAGGTAACCTGCATACTTGATTTGTGCCTTTGTCAATTGCATTAGCAGTAGTAACATCAGTTACTACTGATGACTTTTTATCTTCAGTTAGACTAGATGTATTTGTATATTTTAGATTCTAAAAATCCAATTAGCTTTTTCGGGGTAACGGTAGGGTTATAAATTGTTTAGATTTAACGGCTAACAGTCATTTAGTCATATGCTATATAGCTGTCAATTTCAATGCTTCATAACACATGAGAGATATCAATTACACGTTCAGCTTATAGAATTTTTCATAGATAGATAATACCTACGACATTCAAAGAACTCATCTTACTACAATCCAAGACTACAGGTCTATTCATACTAATACGCTATTCTCTCTCTAGCCTAGTTATGTAAATTTCTGCTTATAGAGTCTAGCTTTTAATAGATATCTTTGCATATTTTTTCTAAGAGATTCTTGTAATCATGAGTATCAGTTTTTTTAATAGGTAGAATTTGAATTCAGTAGATTATGATTTGTATAAAAGTAAGCAGTCAGCCTTCTTTGAACTGATTAAGCTTAATGTGAATAACAGTTTTTAAGCAATCATATTTCACATCAATTTGATTTGGGCTTTCAGAGAGCTATAATGTGACATTATCCAGCTAGTAATTCTGATAATGTTTGATGGGCTATTTAGATTTTAGTAGATGCGGCGGGAGAGATTCTATAGAGTTGCGAGGCAATTGATAATCATCGTTATATCTATACAGTCTAAAGATAGCCTTTAGAGTCGATTTTGATCAGCTCTAAAGTCAGCTGATGTCGCGATAAGCTATTATCTAGGTGCTACAGCTATCTCATTTGCGGGCTTTTAATTTTGATGTTTCTAGGACGTTATACTTAGCAGTTCTTAATTGTGGCAGACTAGTATTAATATCTATAAAAGTGGAATGACATAGGTCGCTACTTCGTCTTAATGCAACGATGCCGAAAACTAGTCTCTTTTTGGGTCCTAGGTTGGGGGGGCTCACTTTCTGAAAATAGATTTTTCAATAGCTTTTTGAGTGCTTATTTTTGAGTTTCAGCCTATATTGCTTTTATTAAAGTTGCTTATCTTTAGGAGCTTAACAACTTTTCTTTTATAAGTTTTTGAAAAAAAGGGAAGTGTAAGTCGGGGGGTGACCAAGACTGAACCCTTCGAACCCCCGACCTCAACACCTCAAACCTTTTATAACACCACATACACCACTCCCTACCTCAGTGCCCTTGGTGTCTTTTTCCATAAACTTTTTGCACGACTTTATTGCTTTATACCACCTTTTTATAGCCAATAAGCTTATTAAACCTTCACAGCTATATTCGTGGCTTATTAAAGAAGCTGAGTGATATCGTGCTTATTTTTCCCTAGGTTTTAATTAGTTTTATGCTAATTTCTACTATAATTTTTCTTAGAATTTTTATAATTTCATTTAGTAATTTTAATCATATTATTTTCAATAAAAACTAAAAAAAAAAAATCATAAAAAAATAGAAAAATAATCAAAAAAATATAAATCTTTTTTAGAAAATTTTCTTTTATCATTTAGAACGTAGGAAAATTAGTTTGACTCTCGTAGGTTTATTTTTGAGCATTTTAGTTTTTAGGGCTCGGTTTTCAATTCCCGTTATTCGTTTTTGTGATTTCTTTTAATTTCATCGTTAAGTTTTTAAAAATTCTTGCAATCCCTCTTTATTTTTACTCATAGAATTACAAATTATCAATTCAAATTCTCAGAGAATAGGTGCTAATTAGGGTTTATTTTGTCCAGTTTTCCGATTTTTCGTCCGAGTGTTTAGTATTTTTCTAGCATTTAATTGTTTTTAAAACTAATTTTAGTCATCGAAAATCAATCCAAAAGTTGAAAATCATTCATAACATTGTCCAAACTGAATCGAGGGTATCAATTCACATTTCTTTGGGATACGACCCGGTAATCACTTACCGGTTAATATACGTATTATATTATATATATTTTGAAGAATTTCCTTTTTACCTTTGTCCTCAAGGGTAAATTGGTAATTTTCCCATAGTATAATATATTTTATTTTTACGTGTGTTTAGATTCTTACGATTCAAATTTTTTGGCCGCCCGCTAGCCACAAGGGGAGTGTGTTACGATTCTCCTCGTGTTTGAAGTTTGTTGATCGTGTTTTGAAGAACCTTTCGTTTTCGAAAGTTACGCTTTTAAGAAAATCAATAATAAAAATAATAAAATGTAAAAAAAGTATTTTTCTTTTCTTTTTAGTATAAATAGAAGATTTTAACAAAAATACAAAAATATTTGCTCTTTCAACTTTAAAAATAAACAAAGTTGGTAAAAGAACACCAACAAATAATACCTTCAATTGAGGTATTATCCATAATAAGTTCCCAACTCGAATTAAGGATTAAAAAAACTTACCATTTGTGTCACTTACGAGATACGGCTCACCTTAAAAAGTAAAATTTTTAAGAGCTACCGTGAAGTAAGTTTGTTTATTTGGTTCAAGTTGTCTATCTCATTGTCCGTTAAAATTAGATTAAAATCCAAAAATAATCTTCTTTCTCTGCTTATCCGTTTAATTATTTTCCTTAACCCTCTAGATTGTTTAATTCTTATGGCGTCACTCGATCATCGATTGAACCCCCTCTTCTCGATTAAGGAATGCATGACTTGTGGAGCCTTGTATACTACGTATTTTTGTTGTTCAAAAGGAAGTCTTGAAGACAAAATTCTTGTTCCTAAACCTCCTCAGAATTGTGCAACTTGTGGAAATCCGGTTGATGGTTTATATTGTCGATCTTGTGCTTTTATGCGAAAATGTTTGAATGAAGGTTGGTATACAATTCATGATGAAAACGAAATTCTAAACACCTCCAAGTCATCAAAAAAAAAACACTAATGTTGTTAGTGCACCTTAAGAGCCATTCGTCTTCAATCAAGACCCCGGTATAAATTCTTCGCAAAGTCCTCTACAAATTAACCACAATTGTTGTTACAAGTGTGGTGATTTGTTAGACGGTATTTTTTGTCAACAATGTATTTGCAAGTCTTGTGGGAACGGTGCTCATATTGGTTATAATTGCCCACAAAAAGCTCCGATTATCTCTAATCCGGAACAATGCAATCAAACCATTGCTGAGCCCCCACAGACTTTGCCAAGTGTTCATTCAACATGCAATTATGAAGATGAGAATTCATTCACTTATGATTCCAAACTTAATTCTTTCAATGATTCTCCAGTGCTCTTCACCCACCCTCCACAAATTCCAATTGAGACTTACTTGTGTGATTGTGGTGGAAATAATAGCGCATATATGGTTAAGATTGTCCCACCACAGTCCCGCATGTCAAGAACATAGAGCCATGTTACAATCAAAACTTAATTTATATTCCACAAAATTCTCACAGTTCTTCCAACAATATCTTTGTTGTAAAAAAAATATGGGGGCCCTTCATGAAAACTTTCCAGATGTCAACCAATGAATTGAAGATTATTATGAGGCAAAATCTTCTATGAATCCTAATTCTTTTGTTTGACCAATACAACCCCCAGAAGTTTCCCGTCAATATCCCCTCAAGAGGCAAGTAGAGAATTTTTGCAAGCTCAAGAAGACTTAATGAAGCTATACAAGCCTTTCTAAAAAGAGTTGATCCATATACCGTCCTAATGAAAAGTGCATGGCTTTATTGCTTGCTGAGAGAGATTTCTTAAGAATGAAGCAGATATGAAAGAAGAGCAAATCAACCTAAGTTATAGCAAGAAATGCTTCTTAAAACATATGGAATGATTGGCCAAAGTCCTAAAGGAACCACAAGAAAAGAAAGGAGACGACAGCTTCAAAAGTTTTATTCCATATTGGAAATTCTTCCTAATGATTATATGAAACAGCTAGAGACAAAACTTTTTTGAAAGAACGTTTTGTAGACCTTCCATAGGAAGATTTAGAGGATCGTATAAACCTTATTGGATAACACCAAATGTTATATTGATAGCTTGGGAAAGTTTTGGCGAAATTAAAGATGCTTTGATGGACAAGCAATAACGACCAGAGGATATTAAAGAATTGAAAGAGTAAACTCCATGAAGAAGGCGCAATATCCAGTGAAGAGTTTTCAGAATATATTCATTTGTCCAATCATGGAATCGTCCGCTTTTCTACTTCGATGATGACGATGATGAGTATATTGTTATATGGAGAAGGCCTAAAGCGATCACTCCCGTTTTATCAACCAAGGAGCCCGTTAACTCTCTCATAATGGGGGACGAGCAACTTGACACTATTCCTGAAAAGGAATCGGATGAATTAATAAAGTCTAGTGTTGAGAACATTGTCCCAATCCTGAAGTGATCGAGGATTTGTTCTGAAAATGTAAGGATAGTGTGATATGCCAGTTTGTGATAATTTTACAACTTTCTCGAATCCTCTCTTTGATACAAACGACGATTACACCTTCTATGATACGAATCACTTTCTTATGAAGAATGTTATTCAATGGAAAATTACAAGGTAATTTTTTATTGTTTGATTCTAACCCATCTTTTTGTTGACGAAGAAATCATTTCTCCAAAGATTGATCAGCATTATTTCAATGTCGAGTCTAACCTTATCGAATCTTTGCTTTAACCGTGATATTTTATTTGATTCTTCACCTAAGTTTGATTATCTTCTGCCAGTTTTACTTAACACACCTTTATCCGATAAGGTTGAGTGTTCCGATCCAGAAGACGAAATTGATGAGATCGATGCTTTTCTAGCCATGGAAGTTTCTTCTAATTTTGAGGAAGGTTATTACGATTCAGAAGGAGACGTAATTTTTCTTGAAAATCTGCTTAGTGATGATACCACCCATAATCTCGCTCCCGAAGTGATTTCCGATCATGAACCACAAAAAAATGAAACCGACCATAATACTTCGATTACTTTTTCTCCAAGGAGTGATCCTCTTCACCATGAGTTCGCCGGTGAACTTTTAACACTTCCTTCAAGGAATGTTCGTGAACATGAGGAATATCTTAGTCTTATGACATTGCTTTGTGAGATTTCAACTTCCCAAAATGTTCATGCTAATCCAAGTTCAATTATCACATCTCCTGACCCCGTTCAAGAAGAGATCGATATTTTCCTCGTTCCAGATGATTTAATTCCACCAGGTGTTGAGAACGATGATTCCGAAGATGAAGATAATTCTACTTTCACTCCCGAAATTGAGTCATCTATCCTTGAACCATCATCTCCTCGTCCTCCGCCGGAACCACCGGATGTTTGCTTAAATTTTAAGCCCGATACGGCCATGAAGTTTGTTTTTAACCAAGGAGAAATTGTTTTATCCCTAAATGTTGAAGATGTCAATTCCTTCACATTTGTCATTTGGACTTTTCTTCCATATCTCACCTACCCCGAGGATTCTCCTTTTATTCTCTCTCTCAGGAGTGAGGACCTAGTTTTTGACCCCGGCATCTCTACTTTTCATTTTTCTCTTAAGCCAGTTCCATTTGCTCTCCCTAAGGACGAATGAATTCAGGGATCGAGTCAAGCTATGTGACTCGGTTACCAAAAACAAAGCGCTTCGTGGGAGGCACCCCATGCTTATCTATTTTCTAATTTTCTTTCTAGTTTCTAATGTGTTGTGAAGAGGCTTGTACTCTTCCGTTCTTTGTGTTTGTTGTTTGTACTTGTGATTGTTTGCAGGATATACCCAAATTTTTCTGAAGACTCTCGTGTTCGGTGTTTTGTCCCGGTCCACTCGAGCTTCCTAGCCTTTGTTTGCAATTAGTTTGGGGAAATCCGATATCCTTTCATCTTATCGATTCACGTTTATCTTTGCATAATTAATAAACGGCTTAGATTTGCGTAGAGACCCTGCCTTAAACATTGAGGACAATGTTTTGTTTTAGTTTGGGGAGGGAATCTATCGATTTGATGTTACCTACTTATTGTTTTGTTCTCACGTACCCCGTTTTCCCGCAAAAATAGCAAAAAAATGTCAAAAATTTTAAATTTTTAAGTTTTATTTGTAAAAGAAAATATATATAAAAAATATAATAAATGTTTTTGTCACAATTTTGACTTTCTTGCTGGGTAAGAATAGGAGTAAATTTTGACCCGATCGAGCGTGTTGAGCTCTAGCTTGTTCCTTAACTTTTAGGCTAAACGTTCGCTAATTCGCGAAGAACGAAAAATGATAGAGTTAAGTATGAGTAGGATGCTAAATAAGGATTATTTGGAAATCTTAAGAGCTCATGTATGTAACTTGTTGCTTTTTCTCCCATAAGCTCTTAACCGGATTAATATACGTGCTGTTTTTGGAAATTAAACTTAAATCAACAATTTTTTATGTAATATATAGCAAAAATTTTAGTCTTAGTTCAAATTTATACTTGAATTTTTCAAAAAGAAGTCTTCTTTAAATAAATAAATATATATATATAAAAATGATGATAAAATAAATATAATAATAAAAGTTGTGGGTTGATAAAAGTTTACTACCTCTTGCCGGCTCACAACCGATGTGGTAGTCTTCTAAAGAAAGCCCATAGTAAGAATAAAGATCCGAGACTGATAAAAGTTTGTTGCATCTTGCCGGCTCACAACCGATGTTGCAGCCTTCTAAAAGGTCGAGGGTTACAATTGCATAAATGTCTAAATAGTTAAATTAAATTAATAAATTGACTTCTTTTTGTTAAATTCAAATATGCTTTTGCACTTTGACTATTCTATTTTATAAGCTATGAATATCCGGGAAACCTGAGAGTTTTTGAAACCTAAGGTCCGTGAGTCCCGATACTAGTCTCTGTGGGGTGTCAAAAGCCTGGTCACTTAGCCGTAAGGTTGGGATGTGCCGAGACGAAAGTCGCTACATGGGATGATCTCGCCTTTAAACTCATTATTCTAAGGTGGAACGTAAAGCATAGTATGTTGCAAAAAGTTGATCCATGGTTGAAATTCAAGATAGCACACTCACTTAAGATATAATAAATGTCGGGAGTAAAAAGTTCACAAGTTGCAAATATGAGTAGTGTTAGCATCCTTACTGATATTTAGCTGTGATTTTGTTTTAAGCTTGGTTTGGATAAGTGAAAAGTCGGGAACGATGAATTTATCCTTTTTGGGGCATTCTCGGAATCGAAATGCATCTTGTTCTATGATCCCTAACAGTTATGGAAATAATGAAAGTCAAAATAATCTCTTATAAAAAAAAGAAAAAAAAAGAAAAAAAAATGAAAAAGTTTTAGAAAATGGGAAAAAGGGGTGTTTTATAACTTGTGATTTCTTAATTTTTCTACAAAAATCTTTGCTACTTTTCAAAGGTTTAGTTTGGGGAAGTCTTGTAGGTATTTGGTATATAATAAATGTAATATTGCGTGAGGACACGCAAACGCTAGTATGGGGAATTTTAGATATGTGTTGCAAACACATATCCATTTAATATCAAAAAAAACCCAATAAAGACCAAAAACATAATAAAAATGGCAAAAATATACTTGTTTTTGTGTTTTGTATGTGCAGGTACGGATAAAGCAAAAACCACAAGAAAACGGTTAAAACCGGGCAAACACGAACACAAAAACGGAAGAGCACACAAAAAGCCGAGAGAAAGCTATTGAAGTCAAACTATGGTCAAAGCTTCAGTCAACTTGGTCAACAAAAGTCAAGGTCACTAAAGGACAAAATCCCAAAGTTACAAAATTACAAAAAATTGTCCTTTAAAGTAAAAGGGTGTTAACCCATTATACATATTTGGCCCAGTTTCTTATAAACTACACAAGGCCCATTTCACCTTTTATAAAGCCCAATTCAAAGCCCAGGTGTCAACACAATTATTAAACGCACAATGTTATATGTTTTTTTTACGCGGAGGGAAAAGTCGGGGGTTTTTACTGTTCAGCGTCTCCAAGGTTTTATCCAAGAAGGTAAAATCAAGGGGCTAAATCAAAATTGGTCACGGGGAAAGCTATATTCAAGTGATAAGGATTATAGTGGCGGTAAAAACGTCATCAAACGCATGTTATTGGTCAAGCCCATCAAGTGAGGATCGTGGATAGTAAAGAAAGCACAAGAGGAAGGGATTTTTACACCCAAGTTACTCACAAAAGAAGAATAACCTATCACAATCACAGATTGCCACGTTGGAAATCCGTGTGCCCTTCAATCTAATCCAACTGCTCTAAATGATGATCCAATGATTGTAGGGAATGCAAGGACAAGATGATTGGGAGCGTGTAACTGAATTTGGACCTAGAAGCTTCAACAACAGGCTATAAATAGCCCTTCACATACACACACATGATATCTTCTTTTTCTAGTTTTTTAGCTTAGCTTTTAAATTTCTAGCTTAAATAATGTTTAGTTTTTAATTCAGCTTTTGTAAATCAATCTTTGTAATCTCATTTTCAGCTTAATGTAATCAAGTTTTTAGTTAATAAAAGTTCCTTTTTCTTAAGCATAATCTGTCAAAAGCTCTTTCATTCTCTTAAGTCACCTACTGTTTGATAAGCTTCTCACAAGCTCAAACAAGCTCATCTAAGTCTCTAAAGCTTAGGTTTGAGCTAATTCTAGTCCTTAATTTTTTTAACTTAAAATATCAGATAAAAAGTACCTTTTGCTTAAGGATTTGGACTTTTGGAAGGGAAGCTTAAAATGGAGAGCTTCCAAGGACTTATGCAACTAGCTTATACCAAAAAGATAAGCTAGAGCTTGGTTGATAAAGGGCTTTTGAGCAAATTGAACTTTGTTTAGCTAAGGTTTATGTAAGTTTCTCTTTACATTTTTCTCTAGTTTCCAGCTTTATTATTGCTTAATTTTAGCTTATTTCTTGCTTATTTTAGCTTACACAATGTCTCTTTGTGCTTAATGATGTAAGTTTGATTAATCTGTTTTTCACTTAAGTTGCTTAGATCTCTTTTTTTTTATTGGTTTTACCTATTGAAGATTCATTAGGTTTCAATTATGAGTAGAATAGCTATAGATCTTGTTTCTGGCTTATTTGAGTGTTAAAATAAGTTCATAATAGTAGATATAAGTTGTTTAATATCTGGTTATAAAGTTTAATCATTAGATTTTAAAATTTTCAAGCTTAAATGAATTTTAAAAATGATAAGCATATAATATTGCGTGAGGACACGCGATCACTTAGTTTGGGGAATTTTGATTTGTGTGAAAACACATATCCATTTTATATCAAAAAGGACCCATAAAAGACAAAATTGTGCTTAAAATGTTTGTATATTGCTTGTTTTGTCTTTGTGATTGTGTAGGTACGGATAATGCAAATATCACAAGAAAACGGTCAAAACCGGACAAACACGGACACGGGAACGGATAGAGTGTTCAAGAGCCGGGAAAATGCTATCAAGGTCAACAAAGTCAACTCTAGTCAACATTGGTCAACTACAAAAAGACAAAAACCCTCAAATTACCCAAAACAGCCCTTAAAATAAACCAAAATTGCAAAAATGGTCCCTAAACCCTAACGATGTTAACTCTTTAATATATAAAGAGGTAACACTCGTTATCTCTTATTATAACCCAAACAAACAATAACCGGCCCAACACCCTTTTGTTATTAACCTGGCCCAAGTCAACCTTCCAAACACCCCAGTCAAACTTCTCAAACCAAACAGTTAAAAAATGGCGCCAAATGGAATTACTGTTCATCGTTGTTACCATCGAGTTACCCTACTTAAATCACGGGGTTAATTCTAATTAAGGACGTTGCTATGTAATTCAAGTGATAAGTGTCAAGCTGGCACAAAGAAACGTCATTAAAGAGCTCTTATTGGTGGAAACCCACATGGCTTGACACGCGTACTTGTAAAGAAACACATCAATCATTGGGATTTTTGCACTAAAGTGAGTACAAAAGAAGCACAAGGTCTGACACACGGAATGCCACGTTGGCAATCCGTGTGCTCAACCAAATTGATCCAACGGCAGCAAATAATGATCCAATGATGAGCAAGGACTCAAGGGACAGGATTAATTGGAGCGTATAACATATTTTGGACCTAGAAGCATCCTTTCAGCACTATAAATTCAAGCAGTCCCTCACACACACACCATCTTCTCTTTCAGTTTTAGTTTTTAGTAGCTTATAGAATTTTAGCTTATGTAACTTTCTTTTTAAATGTAATTTCTTATTAAGCTTTTGTAGTTTAAATTTCAAGCTTTGTAATCTGTTTTTCATGAATAAAATTAAAGTTTACCTTATAAAAACTGATTTTATTTACTCTACTCTTCTATAAGCTCTCAAATCACTCATAAGCTCTCAAAAGCTCTTCATAAGCTCTTCTAAGTCTCTAACCTTAGATTTGAGCTCAATTGATCATTTATATACTTAAATTATTAAAATCAGTTAATTACCTTTGCTTTATGGATTTTGAGCTTTTGGATGATGAACTAGCCATGGATGAGTTCATAGGACCTTACTAGCTTATCCTTGTGATAAGCTAAAGCTGTTAAATGCTCTTTGAGCACTATTGCTTTTGTTTAGCTAAGGATTTTGTTATATGCTTATATTTTGCTTATAGTCTAGCTTATTTGTATTTAATTCTATCTTATAGTGCTTATTGATCATGTTTTATCATCTGGTTTTAGCTTTAGGAGTGTAAATCTTAGTTTTTCACCTTTTTGTCTTATAAATCAATAAAAACCAAAAAATATTAGCATAGTTCTTAGTTCTTTGTCTCTGGCTTATTTGCTTATTAATATAAGATCATTAGGTTTGTCATAAGCTATTTGTTATCTGGTATTGAAGTTCTGATCATCAAATCTATAGTTGATAGACTGAATTGGATTTTAAGTTGTTTAAAGGAGTGTTTGGCATAACAGTATTAACCACAAGTTAATACTGTTAGTGGCCAATTGGTCTTGAGAAATTTGATTTGATCTCTCATTTAAGTCTGTTTAATCTAGTTTCATAAGTTAGATTAGGGTCAATCAAGTTTTCATTAGTTAGTTCTTTATAAATAATAATCTGTCTAGTCTAATTCTGCATAATAGGTTTAGATTTCTTCTAGTTTTTGCATTAGTTTTATTTGCTTGTTACTTTTGTGTTTAAAAAGTGTAGAATACAAGTTCTTTTTACCTGCATTTGTTGGATTTAAGTTTGGGACTTTTTGTGCACCCTGCATCAGTAGCTATAGTAGTAAAAACAGCCAACCTCTAGCTTAATTTTCAATAGGTAAAAAATGTTTTTAGCTTTTGGAATTTTGTGCACAAGTAGATTATAGGCTAAAGTAGATAGGTTAGGGCTTAATTTAGTATAAAAAGTTAATTTGCTTATCTGTTTTTAAGCTAAAAAGTTGTTATTTGTCTTTTCATAAAACCTTCAAAAACCAAAAATATTGCATTCTGACTTCACACCCTTTTTCATTCAGCATTTCCTTTTAGCATTTGATTTTCAAATTAAGTTTTAAAAGCTGTTTTAAGTAGTTAAAAGTTCAAGGTTTCTAAAGATATAAGTCAATAAGCTATAAGGTTCCATTTACATACTTAAAATTAAGCTCAAAGTTTGCATCCTGCTGTTTGGTTCTCAATTTTCTTATAAGTGCTTATTTTGATTTTCTAGCTTTTGGCCTGTTCTTTTTGCTTATTTCTTGATTAGTTTAGCTTATTAGATTAGTTATTAATAGCTTGTAGCTTATTTGGTCTGTTTCCTTAGCTTATCTTAGTTTTCTAGATTATTAAGTTTTGAAAAAGTATTTTGCATAAACAGCTTTTTCATTTAGATTTTTCTCAGCTTAAATGAAGTTCAAAATACTTTTTGAGAACTGTTTTAAGTAGTTTTTAGGATAAGCTCTAAGTAGGGATAAACTGTTTTGCTTAAAAGTTCTTGTTAGTTAGCTTAATTTTAAGCTCAAGGTCTGCCTAGGGACTGTTTGGTTTGTAGTTTTCATATTAAAGCTTATTTGGATTTTCAGCTCATATTTTGCTTTCTTTTGCTTATTTCTTTCTAAACCAGCTTATTAGGTTTGTCTTAGGTAAATAGTAGCTTATTTTGTCCTTGCCTTAGCTTATTTCTACTTGTTAAGTTCTAAAATTTTATAAAAAGCCAAAAAGAAGTAGTTAAGCATTTCTGATTTAAAAAGCATTTTTTCAGCTTTTCTTTTAAGCTTTCAGAAAAGTTTCTTTCACAAAAGTTGTTAGTTTCTAGCTTATTTACAACTTTGCTTTTATAAGTTTTCAAAAAAAAGAGGAAGATGGAAATCGGGGGTGAGCAAGGCTCGAACCCCCGACCTCAACATCCTCAACCCTTATAAACAACACACACCACACACCTCTAACCATCGTGCCCTGGGTCTTTTTCGTTATAGA